>JADRCD010223760.1:0-13569 GCA_019843815.1 Montemys delectorum | reverse complement strand
CTCTTTTCTTCTTTCTTTCTTTCTTTCTTTCTTTCTTTCTTTCTTTCTTTCTTTCTTTCTCTCTTTCTTTCTATCCCAAATGCTGCTCACCTT
The DNA here is from genome assembly GCA_019843815.1 of Montemys delectorum. Taxonomy (NCBI): domain Eukaryota; kingdom Metazoa; phylum Chordata; class Mammalia; order Rodentia; family Muridae; genus Montemys; species Montemys delectorum. The sequence continues at coordinate 13,476 of JADRCD010223760.1, read as the reverse complement.
CCAGTCCTTCCCTCACAGAGTCCCTCTCCCATCCCCTCCCCTTCTTCTCTGCAATGGTGGGGAGGCCCCTGGGCATCTCCCTACCCCGGCACATCAAGTTTCAGCTAGATTAGATTCATCCTCTCCCATTGAGACCATAAAAGGCATCCATGGAGACTGAGCTGCATGTCTGATACATATGTGCCAAGAAGCCTCGTTCCAGCACATGTATGTCCTATGTCTGAGAGCACTCAGGGGTCAAGATTTGTTGACTCTCTTGGTCTTCCTGTGGGGTTCCCATCCACTTCAGGACCTTCAATCCTTCCCCCATCTCTTCAGTAACTGTCTCCAACCTCCATCTAAAATTTGGCTGTGGGTATCTGCATCTCTTTCAGTCTGCTGCTGGATAGTCTCTCAGATGACAGTTATGCCAGGCTCCTGTCTGCAAGCATAAAAGAGTATTATTAATAATGTCAGGGATTGGTGCTTGCTCATGGGATGGGTTTCAAGTTGGGCCGGTTATTGGTTGGTCTTTCCTTCAGTCTCTGCTCTATCCCTGCATTTCTTTTAAATGGGATAAGTTTTGGGTCAAAAGTTTTGTTGATGGATCGGTGTCCTTATCCCTCCAGTTGTGGCCTTGCTTGGCTACAGGAAGTGACCTTTTCAGGTTCCATGTCCCCACTGTTAGAAATCTTGGCATGCACAGTGGCATCTGGAAGCCTCCCCTATACCAGGTCTCTGGGATTTCCTAGACATTCTCTACTTCCCCCAACTCCTGGCAGCTGCCGATTTCCTTTCATTCTCCTGACCCTCTGGGCCTCTATCCTGACTCTCACACACCTGATCCTACATCATCGTTCCCCTCTACCTCCCCTTTCCCACCCATTTTCCTCCCTCCCTCTGCCTCCTATGACTATTTTGTTTCCCCTTCTAAGTGAAATTTCAACATTCTTGCTTGGGCCTTACTTCTTGTTTAACTTTTAACTTCTTTGGGTCTGTGAAGTGTATCATGGGCATTCTGTACTTTACAGCTAATATCCACTTATCAGTGAGTACATACCATGCATGTCCTTATGGGTATGGGTTACCTCACTCAGGAGATATATATATATTCTTTTTTGGGGGTGGGGGGGTCGAGACAGGGTTTCTCTGTATATCCCTGGCTGTCCTGGAACTCACTCTGTAGACCAGGCTGGCCTCGAACTCAGAAATCCACCTACCTCTGCCTCCCAAGTGCTGAGATTAAAAGTGTGCGCCACCTCTGCCCAGCAGGATACTATTCCTTGATCCATCCATTTGCCTGCCAAATTCATAATGCCCTTGTTTGTAATAGCTGAATAGTATTCCATTGTATAAATGAACCACATTTTCTGTATCCATTCTTTGATTGAAGGACATCTGGTTTGTTTCCAGTTCCTGGGTATTACGAATAAAGCTGTTATGAACATAGTGGAGTAAGTATCCTTGGGGTATGGTTGAGCATCTTTTGGGTATATGCCCAGTAGTGGTATAGCTGGGTCTTTAGATAAAACTATTTCCAATTTTTTAAGAAACTGCCAGATTGATTTCTAGAGAGGGTGTACAAGTTTGCAATCCCACCAGGTGTGCAGAACTCATTTTTTATTAGTTTACTTTCTGGAGATCAGAGGTAAATATGAATTGGCTTAATATATTTACAGCATCCTTGGGTCTGTGTTCCATCTGGGCATCAAAGATATGGAATGCATCTTTGCACTCCTGACAGGTGGGCATTGGGAACAGAGCCTCCTAACACTCCTGACAGTTATCTGTTTCCTTTAGCCATGGCTTCAGGCCGCCATCTTCAAAGCAAGAGCATCTTTGTTGGCTGTGATAAGATTACAGAAATAACTTCATCTTTTGTTTTCATAACATTTTCTAATTGCACACCTAGTCCTTTCATGATGTGCAAAGGGGAATTCATTTTGTTAAATTTTACTACCTGGAAAAAATGAGTTTCATTATGGAATTTTTATGCATATACATGGTTGTTCATATTTGCCCCAACTTTCTTTTCCTAACACCCCTTCCTACTCTGATTCTTCTTTCTTGTCACATACATGTATAACTATATAGATCATTTATATTTGTGTAGATAGAGATTCTATGTGTAGAACAAAAACATGGAGTATTTTGACAAAAAAAATAGCTATTAAGTTCCAGTGAGTCAGTCAATAACAATGGCTTCCTGTGGCAAAATTTATATTATATCTAATCTCTTTATAGAAAGAATGCAATTGTCATCAACAATTATAACTCAAAGGCAAAAAATATAATAATGAAAAAGGAAGCAAATTGCTCCCTGTTTCTGGGACAGCTTTTTGCTGTGGTTAAATGAAAAGGGTTGATGGATTTTAATTTCATGATAGTCCTTTGGTTCTACAGTAAATAATTAATCTTTCTGATGAAACACTGTCATGTTTAATAATTCTGTCCTTGTCTTTCACTGTAGCTCTGAGTCTTAAGGCCTTTTGATCCTTAGATTAGGCCTCTGCAAATGTTCCTTATGCTTGCGGACAGATGTCTTTCATCAGAGGCTGGATTAACCGGGCTTAGTGAGCTTCCCAAAATTTGAACTCCAGATTTTCATCGTCTGTACCAATTCTTCTCTATGGATTATAAGGAAGTGTAATATAGTAAGTGGAGGGATGCCTTTGATGTATGATTTTGTTAAAATCTGAGAAGGTAGAGAGGGACATTGAAAATGTTTTTAAAGCCTTGAAATCTAAAACAAACTCCTGAATCTAGAAGGAACTAGAAATGTGTGAAGAAAGGAAGTCAGGGACGATGTCCTGAGAAACAGGATCTTCACTAAGAAATCACGAACTCATCTTGTTTTAAAGGGCCCTTTAGTATTTCATAGGTTCCCCAGAAAGGTTTTGTAAGGGATGTAGTTCAAGACGAATAAACTTCCCAGAGTTGGCTGAAAGAGTTAAGGAAGTTGCCCTGGCAGCCTAACAGTCAGTCCTTCAAACCTATCTCTTTTCCATTTCTTTTCTTTTTCTCTACCACACATCTGTCTGTCTAACTATGTAGTTAGTTACCACTGACTTATTAGCTGATAGAGATAAAGTCTGATAGGCCAGGCTTGCCTGAAGCTCTCTATGTAAACCAGGTTGGCCTTGAACTCATAATTCTCTTGCCGCAGCCTTCATAATGCTGGGATTACAGGCACTAAATCTTTATTGATAGAAGCCTTGTGCATACAATACAGTACAATACAATACAATACAATACAATACAGTATTTCACAGCTCTTGCCTTTTAGGGTAAATCTACACACTTTAGGTAATAGAAGGGTTAAAACTTTCAGTATCTTGTTACTATCTAGTCCTACCATCCATTGGCATCACTATTGATCACACAGTATGATGACAGGGTATATGCTTGTAATGTGTGTGTGTGTGTGTGTGTGTGTGTGTGTGTGCATCTCTACACCCCCTCAAGCATTTATATACACAAATAAGCTAGACAGAGAATAGATGTTCCAAAGACAGCATCAGTGAGAAGTTAACAGGATTCTGTGAAGCACCCAAATTAAGTTGGCCATTAACCAGGCTCTGAGAGATGCCTCATCCTCCTGGGGCTGGAGAACTTCATCAAATACTGGCATCCAGGTGGCTTAAGCTGGACTCAGCACAGGCCTGAACAGCGAAGATGGAGGTATATCACAAGAGAGACCTTAGTCATCATGTATTCTACCATCAAATTCTTCAAACTGAGACTGCACCATGGCACCTACATTTCCACGGAGTAGAAGAGGGAAGAAGGCCTTTTTGTTGGATGAGGGAAGTATTCCTGGAAGGCAGGATGGGTTACCTTTTAAATTGGCTCTCCCAGCAACAACATTACTCCCATTAGCACATTTTCTCTAGCATAAGATGTTAGAGAATGCCCTGAAACTTGTTTTGCTTTCCAGCTAATTCCCTTCAGCTCTTGCTGACTAGGTGAAATCAAGATACACTGTTGTGTGTACAAAAAGAAACAGAGGCAGTTGGAACTCTCACAGCCAAACTGCCTTTTATTTTTACCTTCCATCTTTATCTCGTCTTTCTTGTCTTTGCTAAGTCACGCAAGTTTTAACTAGTTGTAAAATATAAATAAATACCTGTTCCACAAAATCTTGAGATCATAATGTTTGTTTACCACCACATATCAGAAGTTGGCTTATCTCATGTAAGTACTACAGTGACCATCCACATGAAGGTGTACACAGGGTTCATCTGTAATTAAAGGGCCTCTATTTAAGTCACAGAATATTGATAGCTTTAGAAATAGTTATATTTCCATGTTGCTCTGAATTTGAGTTTTTCAACAATTTATGTGGGAACCATTTTTAAATAAAAAGGAAAATCAGTCAATCAAATCCTGGGTCTTTGGGTTTCACTAGCCATAGTTCCAGGGATGGGAGCCATGTGCAATCTATTGGTGGCTGCCATATGGGATGTCTCAGATGGTGTTGTGGTTTCTGTGGCAACGAAAAGGAAGTTTGACTAACACAAGTTTACACTGCATACTTTAAAGGGAGAGGTGGGGAACACAACACTGTTTCAGATTTATCTGTCAGAAAACAGCTAGATGTAAGCTAATCATTCTTATGTAATATCACCACGGGTAAAGGGCTCAAAAGCTTCCCACTGTGCCTGCTATTTACTGCTACAGTTTTTGTTTTGAAACTTTATCATTTTGCATGTGAAATATTTGCTTTAAAATAAACCCATTTTTGTAGTTGTTTCTTTCAAAGGTACAAAAATATCCTAGTAAATAAGTTTGATGTCTCTAGCTCTCTTTTCTGGCTTGGAACTCAGGACTTCTTTCAGACTGTAAAACCTAACACAGACGACCTTGGCTGCAGATGTCTTACTAAATACATGCCAGGGACATTCAGATACAGTCTGCCAATTGGGTTTCCTTTTTTCCCACCTCATATTATAAAATAACCCCCTTCGTATGCAGAATCCCCTTGCTGTTTTTATCATCCTTCATGCGTCATCATTAACTTATTCTAACTAAAACTTGATGCCACTTTACCCAGGTCCCCAGGGACTTCCAACACTGCTGAACTACAGTCTTGACATACTCTATAACTTCCTAAAGCTTGAGAAAAGCCAAACACTTATGCAGCATGTAGAATGAGCCTCCATTTTTCCAAGGATTCCTGATGTTCTATTCTAGCCCATTGTCCAATACCTCTACAAAGCTGAAGTAAGCACAGAAACCATGAGGCTGCAGGAGACATAAAGACCAGGTACCATCAGGGACCATAAGGCCACAATAGACACAGAGGTCATGCACCCACAAGGACTATGAGGTGGCAGCGGGCATGAAGGTCATGCACTCTCAGTAGACAAGCCCATATAACTGCAGGGACCATGAGCTGCTGGTTGGATCCCAGACTCGCCTAGTCTTTCCTTCCTTATCACTCTGGACTGTCTTCTTTAATGACGTTGGACAATGTCTATATGGTACAGCTTAAAGTCACCTTATTTCTTCAAAACAAAATTACATTTGTAGTCATAGGTGTGATTGCAGAAAACATAAGCAGAACTGAACTATCTGTCATAAGAGGACATGGGGGCTTGAAGTCTAACTTCCTCTTAGCCCAGGTTAGCATACCCAAGTCAAGAACTGAGCTTCCAGTCACCTGAGCAGCCATATCAGTTCCTTGAACTTTCTCTTTCCTTGATTTAGGAATCTCATTCCCACACTGAGATACTGAAGAAACTTTTGACATCACCACCAGGTTTTGGGATCTGTGGCTACCTTGAACTGAAATCCTACGGAACTTCATCCTCCATCAATGGCTTATTTATTTCATAATCATGAAAAGATGTCCAACTCCTTGTTCTCTGATTAATAGAATGTGAAGCGAGCAGCTACAGAGATTCAGAATAACTAGTGACTGTAGACAGAATCTGATGCCTCATTGTTTAGAGCAGTAGTTCTGAACCTTCCCAATGCTGCAACCCATTAATACAGTTCCTCATGCTGTGATGACCTCCAACCATAAATTATTTTCATTACTAACTATTTCATAGGTATGGCTTTTCTACTGTTATGAATCATAATGTAAATAGTCATGTTTTCCAATGGTCTTAGGTGACCCCTGTGAAAGGGTCATAAGCCCTCCCAAAGTTGTCATGACCCACAGGTTGAGAACCACTGGTCCAGATAAGTAGCCTAGTAATAGCTACTAAGAGGATGGAGACTGTGGAAACAAAATCGCCGCCTCACTCATTAGAACTAGATGATGGTGTAAGCAAATAAAAGTATCATTATGGTTTGAAATGAGGAGTTGTGTGGATGGGGATGGCAGGTTTGCAATTGTCTAGGTTTCCTAGATCAAGAAAAATAAGAGCAAGTAATATTAAAATTGGGACAAGGGAGCAGAGGATACCTTTAATTTTTTACTGTAGGAGGTAGAAGTTATTCCTGGTGGATTGCTTGACCCCATTTCATGGAAGAATAAGTTAGACATTACCAGGGCTGTGACAGTTAATGATCGAGTAAAATGGTAAGCAGGGACTTGTGTAGGGTGGCCTTCCCTTCTCAGCTTTATTCTACTAGGTTGGTGTCACTCTGGGGAAACATTGAGAAGCTTGGTAATAATGATTGTCCCCTTTGAAGGATATGTGTTTCCTGCTAGGATGTAATCTATAAATGCTATAGCTATAATTGTATATAATAATATACTTTGGATAATCAAATGTTATTTTAAATATTACTTCCATTTTATTTTTCCAAGGTGTTTTCTCTTCTGTCTTTATGAAGTCATCCTTTTACATGGGTTTTGACAGAGGTTATGCACAGCACCAGCAGGCCTAAATCATGGTGAGTGTGTTTGGGCCTTCCAGCTTCATGAGATGGATTCTTACTACCTTACTAGGAATGGCACAGTTCACACAGTAGTGCAGCTTGATGGAGAGTTACTTTTTAAGTTTGCATGTCTGGTAGTGGGTACCTGCACTCATGTGCAGATATCCACAGATATCAGCAAAAGGTTTCTGATTCTCTGAAGATGGTGTAAGATACAGTTGTGAGATGCCCTACATGGCTTCTGGAACTGAACTCAGACCCTTATCAAAAACAGCAAGTGCTCTTCACCACTGAGACATCTCTCCCGGCCTGATGTTCAGCTTTCTTAAGATGGTATATGAGAGATTCTATAGACATCAACCTGCACATAAAATAGGCAGTTGAAGAACACAAACTCTATGTGATGGCAAATCTGATAATTCAGCCCAAGTTCAAGTCTCCATAAGTGCATGTAACAGATGAGGATCGCTGCATCTGATGAAATAACCCAGTGGCAACCTGCAAGAGCAGCCAAAATCCTACTGTGAAGTGACACTAGATGGACTTGGTAAAGCAATGAATGAGTTAACTGGGGGATGCTCTTCATTGAGAGGTGAGTTTCCTTACATGTTGGTCAATAAAGCCCACAGTTGAAGTAAAACAATGATGTTTCATTTGTCATTGCTTAATTCCATTTATAAGTTATGACACATTCTATGTTTTGTATTCAGACAAATCTATTATTATTACTATTATTATTATTGTGTATGCACATATGTGTGCATCAGTAGAAGAAAGTGAAGGAGCTATACAGTGATTTAAATGATTACATTTAATCATTTAAATGCCCTGCTCTGTTACATGAAGATTCAAATTGTCATATGGGACAATTTGTTTCCAACCTTGGAAGCATCTATAAATACACTCTGTAATGTGATGTGCTTCCAATAACTTCCCTCCATATCTGTGTATCTGGAGAGAACATTATTAACTGACATTGAGAAGAGGATCAGCTATCCCTATTTTCTCTATAATGAGCCTAGGAGACACATCTCACCTTTACACAGGAAATGCAGAAAACAACCAAGAATCAAGGCGGGGAAAGGCTAAGAGGGTATGCAGTCTACAATTCAATCTTTTTGGAAGATAAACTTTGGAAGAAAGGCTGTTTATCCAATTAGGTGTTTCATATATGTGCCTGCTCACTCGCAGCAATGGAAGGTTTTTATAGAATGAACCTCTGTCCACTGGGGATGGAAAAAACCCATGGAAAGTAGATTGCTAAGTAGTATTTATAATAGCTAGTTGGAATATACCAATAGACCTCTAAGCCATGCACTGTCATTCATTAGAATGATCTCAAACCATTTCTTCTGGCCAAGAAAGAAACACAATTTCATTGTCTGTTACCTGAAACAATGTCAGGTGTTTAAAGTGAGTGCTAACAATTATGCTGCACATGACATGCTACTGGCCTTCTAATAATTCCTCTTCTTCACTTCTAAGTGTCTTCATGGTTTTCAGAACCAAGGAACACAACTCACCAGACCAGGCAGTGTTCATTGGAAGATAGGGAGGCAATGAGGAGAGGGATTACAAATAACTTCCAACTAGTTAGTGCAACCAATTGAGCAGAAGAATCTGAATATTTACTGGACTTGAAATATTGAACGAGGAATAGTAATATTACTTTATGAGAAAGAAGCTCTACCTTGAAGTCACGTAGACTCTGTTGAGAATGTAATGAGAGGGTACATGCAAGGGAGCAGTGCAAGGTAGTACCCAGAACAAATATTGATGCCAATGACAATTGTGATAATGGGGATGGGAGTGAGGATGTGGGGATGGTAAGGGTGAGGATGTGGGATCCTGAGGATGAGGATGAGCATGAGGATAGGATAGGAACTCTGAAGATGGTAGGAATAGTTGAAGGGAATGGGGTTAAGGATGGTGAGGATGGTTGAGATGATAGTGAAATGGCTATACGATGGGGATCAGGGTGATGTCTACCTAGTATTCATGAACACAAATTTGTACAAAGATCTTGAAATTCACTCCTAGTACTTCAGCGACGTATTAAATACCGCCAAAATGTCTCTGGTTCACTAGCACATGTTTTGGCCCTAAATATAAATGTTAATGTTAATTTTGCTTCATTCCCTGGCATCTCAGTCTTCAGCCTTTTTTAATTTCACTTGGATAAACATAGCCAAGTATTTTCTTCCAAAATATATCTACAGTACATCCAAGGGTTTTCCTGCAGACGGATTCCCAGAACACGGAGCAAAACCGAAAAGCTGTAGTGTAAACAAAAGCAACATTATTTACAAAAACTCAACTGAAGATTGAACAGAGGAAGAATGAGTCAGCCTCACTCCCCAACAACAGACGTTCTCTGTGGTCTTGCGGTCTTTTTTTAAGCCCAGTCAGTTGTTTCAAGTTTAATGGGCATAAGAATCACCTGGTGGGCTTCCTAAATTGAAGATTCTTGGGACCCACCTCCAGAGGATCTAATTCAGTGTCTAGAATGAGTCACTGGAAATTGTTCTTTAAAATCTTTGTAAGATAATGAAGATGTGGTTTAGTCTGTGTAGCACACATGGCATAGTAGCCATTAGCACTGAGCCCCACTTACCATCTCTCTTCTTACTGACAGGGCTGTCCCTCTGAAATTAAGATTCCATTATGCCTAATACAGCATAGGACTCTCCTGTTCTCAATATCTGCAGCTTTTAGACCTTCCTCTCCTTCTATTGCCTCTGCTCACTGCTCTAGGGCTGCTGTGTTGATAGACGTAGAAAATCACCAAGCAATGTTTCCAATTAGGCAGATGTGATGATCAGTTATTTTAGAAGCATTTCATAACTGCCTACCAGGGGACATGTGTAGATTACAGGCTGGCTTTACAGGGTGTGTCCATGGCACTGGGCATCAGGGCCAATGTCAGTACTTAGGAGTTTCTTCTGGGGTGCTCAGCTGTGGCCTTTTTGAAATAGGTTCATATGCAAAAGACAACATTGTTCCAGTCTCCTGTGTGTTCTTCTTCATATCTTAACAGTGGAGAGATACAGGGTCTGTTACTGTAAGAGTTATACTGCAGAGAAATGCACTCACTTCAGTTTCCAAGCTTTATTCACATCCTATATGAACCCAATGTATTGAGGTCTCTGCCTCAAAAGAGGTGAAGGTACAGCTTATAAAGCACTGAAAAGAATTTTAAAGCATCACAAAAATTGATGACCAGCAGACTTAAATATTCTTTCATAATCCAAGTGCTTACTTATAAAAGCTTCCTGATTATATTAATTTTTACCAATATTAATGTTCTCACATCTTGGTTTTATTCTGGACTCCTCCATATTGATAATTGCATCTCAGAGATAATTCCCAAGGCCAGTACCAGCTTTTGGATAAGGGACTCTTATAGGAACATAGACACACACGCACATAATGTCTTTTAACAATATAAGTAAGAATATTATGAGTAAAATACTATCATCTGAAATACAGAAATGCACATTAAGTAAAACTAGAACAGCATAGAAAGAAGGGCACCTTGAAGGAGATGGAGTATGTAACTAAAGCACTAGAGAGAGTCTATGGCACAGAAGGATTTAAATACCTGAGAATTTTCAAAAGTAACAAAAGACCAGAGTCAAAGACTAAGGAAAAAATATGAATCAAAAGAAAATGAAAAAGCAAAGCACATTTGTACATTTGGTACATGGTGAAACTACTAAAGCAAAAAGACAAAGAGAGATGTTTTCAAAATGTCCATGGGAAAACACAAATTACCTAACAAAGAACAATGCTGAAAGCTAAACTTTCAACTTAAATGACCCAAAGGTGCAGAAAATGAAATAACAATTTTAACAGGCTGAAAGAAAACAATTTCAAAACCAGAATCTTTTACAAACAGTCCTTTGAATAAAAGGACCCTCACAGAGACTGGAGGGTTGATTGGCAGTAAAGTACACAATGAAAGAAATACCCAGAGTTCTTCAGGCACAGAGAATAAAGGAATATGGAAGCACAGAACAGACTGAGTGTTGGTAAAGCAAAGTGACAAATTCAAGGGCTGGGTAGATTCTGTTTTCTGTGTGACAGTAACAGTATCATGGTTTGAAATGGACCTGAAAGTACATGGGGATCAGAAGTGCACAACACTAATGGCGCCCACCACAGGGCAGGCTTGGCTGATGAAGACGTCATTACAAGTAGCCATGCAGAGGTGTCCAGTCAGCCAGGAGGCTCTGCTCACATCTTGGGGAAGAGTCATGGTAACAGTCATAAAAGGCAGTATTTGTAATAAACTAATACAGCACATAGAACAACAAGAATCACAGAGAAGCACATAGAATCACAAGTCTTTTAATCAAAAAATTCAAGAGAGAAATAATTCAAGAGGGGAATAAAGCAAACTCACAGAGGCAATGGTGAGCAGTACATAGATTTAACATCAAACATGGCTGGAAATGTCTTAATTGAAAAGCAAAGACATTGATAACGATCCCAAATATGCATGGCGTAGATGGCACTCCTTATAGTGAAGATGCTCAAGCTTACAAGTAGTGGCGGGCGTGGAACAGCAAGTGACACTAAGTGATGTCCCTGCACTGCTACACTATTTTTGCATCACTGAAGGCCACACAGGGCTAGAAACAACAAAAAAAAAAAGGTATGCCTAGAACAGAAATGGCCAGTCCATACCAAGATTTAATTCTGACTTCACTTTTTCAAGTAATAGCATATGATTGAATATATAGTAAAAGCTAAGAAAGTGGAAGGAGAAATAGATATTTGTGTTCCAATGAGGTATGTTAACGCCCTCGTCACCTTTTCTTTGGTGAGGATGCAGTGGAGACTGACATACTGTTCGACCACAGCTCGTGTTGGTCTTGAATTCCCTCTGTAGGTAAGGATAACCATGGAGTTTCAATTTTTCTGCCTCTGCCTCCCAAGCACTGGGATTACAGATGGGGAGTAGAGAGGAAAGCAAGAGGGGGCAGGAAAATGGAGAAAGAAAAGGAGAGGGAATAGGGAAAAGGACAAAAATCTAAGGGCTGGACAACAACATTGGTGGGATGGGTAGAAGTTAGCGTCCCTGCACTGAGTGGCTTGCTCTCCACTGTAACCATTGTGAAGAATTTGCATTATCTACCAAAAATTACCTGCATGTCCCCTCTGCCACAAATGCATTTATTACAAGGACACAACTTACATTAGTGTGGATGCAGGAGGTGACACATTGCCATGTGACTTATAAGAGCAGAAGGTAGGGACTTGTCTCTCAGTGCATCTGGTGAAATAAAGCAAGGGAATGAGAGATGGCCTTTCCTCATGTTGAAGCGTGCCTGCCAATGGCATTGCCAGTGAGAGGAGGCACAGGTGTAGAACTCACACAAAGCATGCTGCCATTCTGGGAAAGAAGAAGTAGAGGACAATGAAGGAGGGGACAGTACATTTTGTGTTGTGAACATTTCAGAAGGGATGGGGAACGTAGCACTCAGGTGATTATGAATATAAGAAAAACATGTTGTTTTGGGTATATGTATAGGATGCAACCCTTGGAGTCTATTTCTATTGAAAATGTATTTGTGTTGAGCTGAAATTTAAACTAGAACGGAGGGTCCACGCACATGTGTTTCTACAGTGGCAATGGTATAGAAAGTGGCTGAGTCTAGAGGTTGTTCAGGGACAAAGGTGGGGAGAACAGACACTTGTGGGCAAAATCTGAGTGTAAGGCAGGCTGGTGACACTTTCTTCTATGTATTCTAACTTTTAAACCATGTGACTTCACTACCTTTTAGCATAAGATAAGCAAATAAAACCAAATACGAATAAAGCTAACATTGACACAGTAGGACGACTAAAGCCATATGTCCTTAGTTGAGATTTTATTTTTATATTGCTAATAGTGAAACCAGCCCATCAATCGCTTTACTGTTTGAAACTATAAATGTCTACAACTCAGAGAGAGCTGCTACAGTCTGTGATTTTTATACTTTCAAACTATACTGAGTCCAAGGACTTCTTGTTGCTCCCATTTTACAGTGAAAACTAAAATAAAACATCTGAGGTTTGGGATAGAGAATAAAAGTGTCATGAAGTATTATTCTTGAGAAAGCAGGCTCAGCTAGGCTTTTGAAATCTTCCCAAATCTTCTCAGCCTTTTGACAGCTTCTCAGATAACTCAAATGGCCAGTCAGACATGTTGCTGTGGTAAGCACCAGGTGGGGAAAAATCAAAGGGGAGGGTGGCAGGGGACTTGTTAGTGTGACAGGCTCTGCTCCACACCTGGCAGGCATGCGAGCACACATGCGCACACACCCTCTCACACACACAGATGCACATGCATGTGATCCAGGTACCAAAGTAATTCAAGATTTTCCTAATGGTTAGAAACATGAGTACTTATTCTAATAAAACAAAGACAATCTAATCCAAGCAGTGGGGGAAATAAAAGTACAATATTGAGTAACTCTGTGGACCCATGGTCAGTCTCTCTTTAAATCACGGTGGAAAAGGAATACAGTGAATTATTAACCTCTAACATGAATATCTTCATTGTGCTCTTTACTTTAAATTTGACTTTGATTTACCCTATTCTTTGTTTTTCAATAAAAAGTATGACAAGCCTGCAGTCTCTGTAATTGATGTGTCAACAATTACTGTCTCCCATCC
>JADRCD010223759.1:0-23569 GCA_019843815.1 Montemys delectorum | reverse complement strand
GGATTCTAGGCAGGGGCTCTACCACTGAGCCACGCCCCCAGCCCCTCCCTGGGGGATTCTAGGCAGGGGCTCTACCACTGACCCGCTCCGACCTAGCCTTCTTTCTCCTCCCCCTCACCCCCCCAGACAGGGTTTCCCTTATAGCCCTGGCTATCCTGGAACTCACTCTGTAGACCAGGCTGGCCACCTCGAATTCAGAAATCCACCTGCCTCTGCCTCCCAAGTGCTGGGATTAAAGGCGTGTGCTACCATTGCCTGGCTCTACCTAGCATTCTTTTTTTCTCATAAGAGGAAACTGAGGACTGGAAGATTGCTCAGTGGTTAAAAGCACTGACTACTCTCTCAGAGGTACTGAGTTCAATTCCCAGCAACCACATGATGGCTCACAACCATCTGTAGGGGATCCAATGCCCTCATCTGGTATGTCTGAAGACAGCTACAGTGTACTCATATACATAAAATAGATAAATGACTTCTTTAAAAAAGGAAAAAGATTGGTGATGGGGTCAGAGTCTGAATCTAGTTGTCTTTCACCATGCTGGGACAGTCCATGATCGTCCCCAGGCAAAGCCCAAGAGGGATGTTGGGGCTGAGGCTGAGGCTGGGGCTGGGGCTGGGGCTGGGGCTAGGGCTAGGGCTGGGGAAGGTCTCTGTTCTTTGCCCTTAAGCCAAAGTCAGTCTACAGGGTGGCTGTGAGCTGTTTGCTCTTTGCTGCCTGCAATGTTTGCTCATCCTGGGGACAGAGACAGGCTGAAGGTCGTTCAGGGTGGACATCAGGGGCAACTGAAAAACAAGTTTGCCAGGGAGGGAGCTGGGGGAGAAAGAAGAGGGGGTCAGTAAGGAGAAAGGGATGGGCTGGTGACCCTGCCACCCTAATGTATGTATGTCTGAGGTTTGGGGAGCGTTCCTGAGACCTGAGCTCTCTTCAAGTTGCCGAGAGGAGAGTGCCAGCAAAACTAGGACTAACTCTCCTTTGATCTCTCTTTGTTCTTGAGACCCATACTGTAGCTAGGATGGTCTCAAGCTCCTGGTGATCCTCCAACCTCCACCTCCCGGGCGTTTACTCTCCTCCCTTCTCTTGGTCCCCATCTTGTCATGATTGAGAATTCCTACTCATGCTGAGCCCTCATGCCTCCTCTCCCCCCCCCACACCCACCCCCGCCACCCCAGTCCTATCTTCCATAGGTCTTTAACTGCTTACTTCTTCAGATGGATGCTTGGGGTTTGGGGCTTCGGCAAGGGAGTTTGGTGTGAAAGAGAGGCCGAGGATGCGGCTCCATTGGTGGAGCCCTTCACTATGCACACATGAAGTCTCAAGTTCTGTCTTTAGGATTGCATAAAACTAGGCACGGTGGCAGAAGTTTGTAACTCAGGATTTGGGAGGTGGAGGTAGGAAGATGCATGGTTTATCACTATCCAAGTTTGAGGCTAGCCTAGGCTGCATGAATCTGTATCAAATTAAAAAAAATGTTTAAAAAATATTTCAGAAATTAATTATGTAGCTGAGTGGTGGCGCACACCTTTAATTAGGAGGCAGAGGCAAGCAAATCTCTGAGTTCGAGGCCAGCCTATTTTACAGAGTTTCAGGGCATTCAGGGCTACATGGAGAAACTCTATCTCAAAAAAACTAAAAACTAATCCTAAAAAAATGGAATTAATGGGCTGGCGAGATGGCTCAGCGGGTAAGAGCACTGACTGCTCTTTCCGAAGGTCCTGAGTTCGGATCCCAGCAACCACATGGTGGCTCACAACCACCCGTAATGAGATCGGACGCCCTCTTCTGGTGTATCTGAAGACAGCTACGGTCAATTACGCAGGAGGAAGCCAGGCCAGAACGAGCCAGGCCTGAGCGAGTCGGGCCGGCAGAGGTCCTGAGTTCAGTTCCCAGCAGCCACACACAGGATAGCTCACAGCCATCTGTACAGCTACAGTGTACTCATACACATAAAATAAATCCTTAAAAAAAAAAGGAATTAGTTATGTATATGTTGTGAGGGTCTTGTACACAGGTGTCCCTGTGGAAACTGGAGTTATAGAGAGTTGGGAACTCATGAAGTCAATGTGTGCTCTTAACCACTGAGCATCTCTCCAGCCCATCTCATAAAGGTGCTTGCCACCAAGACCCATGGCCTGAGTTCAATCCCCAGGACCTAGAGAAGCAACTCAGGCAAGTTGTCCTTTGACCTCAACACCTTCATTGGGGACGTGCACATGCACACTCACACACACACACACGTCATAAACTAAGTTACCTGGGTCTCCCCACCCTTGTGAAGTGTCTGCTGCTGCAATCCACAGGGGCAGAGGAAGTGATGGGGTGGGGGTGAGGTTCAGAGCCTCTGTGAGTATGGAAGGTGAAAGGCCACACCAGACCTGTTGTCAGCAGGCGGAATAACTTCACTTAGGGCGATGGAAGGCTTAAAGTTTTGGGGGACTGAGGGTAGGGACGTCCAGCATGGGCAGAGGCCATTGGCTTGAGACTTAGGATTCCAAAATGCCTCATTAGCTCGGGGAGGCACTTCAGGAATCTCAGGTGCTGCCTGAACAGGTGCTGTCAGGAGAAAGGAAATTGATCCTGTAATCTAATTGAAGCTACATGATATTTTTCTGGTGGAGGAGAGTATGGGGGTTTAGAATTCCTCAGGCAATGTCAGAGAAGGTTGGCTAAGGAGGAGATGCTCCCGTATTGTGCGGAGTCCACAGGCTATCCTATCTTGGTGGACTTCAACCTTAATTAGCAGAGTTTTCCCACAATTTTTTTTTTGGGGGGTGGTGTTTTGAGACAGGGTTTCTTTGTGTAGCCCTGGCTATTCTGGAACTCACTCTGGAGACCAGGCTGACCTCGAACTCAGAAATCTGCCTGCCTTTGCCTCCCAAGTGCTGGGATTAAAGGTGTGCTCCACCACTGGCTGGCTAAGACCCAGTCTTGAAAATGAGAAAAGAAATGAGATAGGAAAGAATCCCTGAAGAGGGGCTGGGGGCCTGGCTCAGTGGTGGAGGCTCTGCCTAGAATCCCCCAGTGCGGGGGCTGGGGGCGTGGCTCAGTGGTAGAGCCCCTGCCTAAGATCCTCCAGTGAGGGGCTGGGGGCGTGGCTCAGTGGTAGAGTCTTTGCCTAGCATGTGTCAGGCCCTGGTTTCTGTGTGAATGCAGTGTGTTAAGGCAGGCCTAGCACCAGGCAGTGGTGGCACACTCCTTTAATCCTAGCACTTCGGAGGCAGAGGCATATGGTGCAGGCCAGCCTGGTTTACAGGGAGTTCTGGAACAGCCAGGGCTACACAGAGAAACCCTGTCTTAATACCTAACTAAACAATAACGAAAAGAAAAGACAACCAGGCCTGGCATGGTGGCATACACCCAGTCACAACCGTCTGGAGGCAGAGAAGGCTGAGGCGCGATGCTCTGGCGTGACGCTTGCCTGATCTATAAAGCCATTCAGAGCCAATTACTGAAACCCTTTCTCAAAAACCAAAAACCAAAAAAAATAAACAAAGCAAAACACTCCAAAGCCAAACAAATCGGATGTGTTTAAATTACGAAATCATTGGTTTGAGCAAATAGTACTCAGCACTGGCGCTGTGGTCAGCTGGAACTGAGCAATGGCTATAGACCCACTGGTGACAACGCTCTTGGCCCTGTTACCTTGGGGTTCATGCTCAAAGCTGTAATGGAGCAGCGGTCTGGAAGGACTTCCTGGACAAAGGGACGTGGTGATCTATAGGTGAACACTGTCGTTCTGGTCCCGTCCTATACCATCCACCCTGTTTCCTAGTCTTCTATGTTATCCACTTGCAGTTTAATGAGTGCCTACTCTGTGCATTGGTAAGTCAAATCCAGCTTCATCTGGATCACACCGAAGCAGGAGAATGTAAGCCAGCCATCACACCAAGCTAAGCATTCATCCCAATAAGTGCCGTCTGACTGTGTGCTTTGCACCGGTAGCTTTCCTTCTCTGAACCCCAATGCTTGACATGAATAGGGGATCTCAAGAAGGTGGTTTTTTTTCTTTCTTTCTTTCTTTCTTTTTTCGAGACAGGGTTTCTCTGTGTAGCCCTGGCTGGCCTCGAACTCAGAAATCCCCCTGCCTCTGCCTCCCGAGTGCTGGGATTGAAGGCGTGCGCCACCACTGCCCGGCTCAAGGAGATTCTTTAGGGAACCATAATGTGAAAAGTATGCAGACCGGGGTGGGGGAGCCGGAGAGATGTTGAAGCACTTAAGAACACTGGCTGTTCTTGCAGAGGACCCAGGTTCCATTCCCAGCAACCACAGGTCAGCTTACAACCTTCTCCAGTTTCAGAAGGCCCTCTTCTGGCTTCTGTGGGTACTGCACACATGTGGTGCACATAAAAAGACACAGGCAAGACCCCCCACACACACATAAAAATACATAAACAAACAACAAACAAATGGACCGAGTCTCCACATTACCCCTCAGCTCCCACCCCAGTCCAAAGCACTTCAGGGAGCATTTGTTCTCTACAGGTTTTTTTATTGGTGTGTTATCACCTGGCACTTCGTGTGGATGACCTTGCTGCTGCGAGGTGGCCTGCCAAGCGCTCAGGCAAACGTGGTTTTAAATTTCTCCTTCACCTTGCCGAATGTCTCTGAAAACCAGGCCCTTTGGAGAGAGATGATGGGGGGTAAGGTCAGTGCTTACTGTACCCTTCAAGGGACCCAGCTCTCTGCTTCCCACTCCCTTCTATTCCTTTCCTCATCTCCCCTCATCCTCTGTGGGATGAAAACCCTAGGTTGTGTGTGTCGGGGGGGTCAGTGTCTCTCCTCACATAGACCGGAGAATTTATGTGGGTATATTGGGACAGGGTCTCATGTAGCCTAGGCTAGCTTCACCCTTGATATGGAGCTAAGGATGATGACCTTGAACTTCCAATCCTCCTGCCTGCACCTCCCAAATGCTGGTGTTTTATGTGGTGCTGAGGACTAAACTGTGTGGGCTTTGTGCACACAAGGCAAGCACGGAGCCATCTTGAAACCAAAACTCAAAAGAACTTCATCTTGACCTGGCTTTCAAAGCCAGCCACTATGTGAGAGGTGGCTAGCAGGTGACTAGAGAGGACAAAGGGCAACCCCAGGTCTTCCTCAGGCAAGTCCATGATCTAGGCTCCTAGCCTAGCCAACTGGCTGCCAGGGTTCCGTCTGTCTCTCCCTCCCCATCACCTGACCTGACCCCAGAGTTCCATCTGTCTGTCCTTCCCAGCAGTGGGGTGAAAAGCACACAGCACCATACTTCATTCATAACTATTATTACTTTATTACTATTGGTTTTTCGAGACAGGGTTTCTCTGCATAGCCCTGTCTGCCCTCTAACTAGCTCTGTATCTTTGAACTCAGAGATCTGCCTGCCTCTGCCTCTGGAGTGCTGGGATTAAAAGTGAGTGTCACTTCTGCCTGGCATTTATACATCTCCTTAAAGCTTTATTTTGTTCAGGTATCTGTGCTCCGGTGCCTGTGGATCTAGGAGAGGGGATTGGATTCCTTGGAGCTGGAGTTACAGGCTGCTGTGAGCTATGCTGACACAGGTGAGTAGGGGGGATGGGGAGGCACAGACCCCTGGCCCTCTGCAGGAGCAGCAAATGCTCTTCACTGAACCCTATGACTGCCTTTTAAAGACGTAGATTCTGGTATCAACTTCAGATCCTCACAGGCATTTTTAAGTACTGAATGATCTTTCCTCAGTCTCTCTCCATCTTCTTCTTATCTTTTTTTCTTTTAGTTTTTTTTTAAAAATCTTGTTTGTTTTTATTTTTGCTGGGATTAAAAACATGTGCAGCTACACCCTACAAGGTTTGCCATCTCTTGCTTCCGCTTCCCACCCACCCTTTCTCCAGCCTGTGCTTGCTCAAGTTGTCACTGCTCATTCTGCCCTCAGTCATTGGCCCAAGTTCTCCCCCCTTGTTTAGAAGGCCATTCTCTCTTATCTACAGATCTTCCCGCCCCAGGGCCTTTGCACTTTCCCTCCACAGGAAACTTCCTTTGCCAAGTTTATGCCTGGCTGGATATTTGTAAGCAAACTCAGACCTTACTTCTTTAAATGAATGATTTGCTTGCCAAATTGGCTAACCAACCTGTTTACAATATACCAGGTGTCTCTCAGGGTGTCTTCACCTCCTACCTTTTGTTGTTGTGTTCATTTTGAGGCAGAGCCTTGCCTGTAGCACAGGCTAATTGCTGATTTCATACTCCTAATTCTGTTTCTTAGCCTCCCATTTTGCTGGGGCCCTTTTGTGTGTGTGTGTGTGTGTGTGTGTGTGTGTTGGGGGGGGGGTTGAGACAGGGTTTCTCTGTGTAGCCCTGGGTTTCTTCGAACTAGCACTATAGACCAGGTTGGCCTCAAAGAGATCTGCCTGCCTCTGCCTCACGAAATGCTGGGATCAAAGGTGTGTGCCACCACAGCCTGGCTAGCTAGTTGCTGGGATCTTAACTCAGCATGTCCTAATCTCTCTTTGGCCAGTGTACACTGCAGAGCCCTAGGCCTGCACGGCTTCCACTGTGACCCTGCCCCAACTCTCCCACATTCTTTCTCTGTCCTAGAGACTCAAGGTCATGTCTTGTCTCAAGAGTACACAGGGAGGGGTCAGAGTCTATCCTAACCAGTCAGCAGCCAAGCTTGGCTCTTCACTCCTACCTGGAAACATCTCTAGCAGATGGCTGGGAGTTACAGGGCCTGTCTCCACACTCACTCCAAGCACTTTGAGACCCAGTTCTATGACTTCAAGGAAAGCGGCAATCGCTCTGGTGCATTTTCCTCTTTGTGTCAGTGTGGGAGTGTCCACTAGGGCTTTTTACTTACACACACACACACACACACACACACACACACACACACACCCGACCCGCCCATGCCCTTAAAGGTCCTAACCGGGTCTTGGTCATAATTTCCTTCTGTTTGATACGTTCAATGGCTGCTCGGGCCTTGTCTTCCAAAGTGTTCCCAAACTCCTTCAGTTTGTCCGGTAAGCTCTCCAATGTGCTGGATAAATCAGGGGCCGCCTGGGCGGGGACTGGGCCTGCAGCGAGAGGGTTGCAAGCAAATCCGTTAGCATGGGGCAGGGTATTGGACACCTGTTTCTACTGCACTGCCCACCTCCTTGTTTTTTTTATGCCCCGCCCCTTCTAGGACGATTAGCCAATCCCAAAGGGTGGTATTCTAAGTCATTGGTTACTGGGTCTTTTCTGGACAGAATTGCCTCCTGCAGCACCCACTTGTCAGAAAAGTAAGGCATCTGGCAGGTGAGATGGGGGCCGATCCGGAGGGCGGTAGTGGAATGGTGACACATACAGGGACCTCAGAGCTCTCTCTCTCGAGGGTCCTCTAAGCCTGGGCCACAGGCCCAAGACCAGCTTCACACTTCCACGCCTCTTTCTTACCTTCCAAAGCCATGGCTACGGCCACAATCAGGACCGGAAGTGCGATGAAGAGCTTCATCCTGGCTAGAGGGGCACCCTGGAGGCAGACACGCGCGGGTAGGGGGGCATCGCTAGTATCCACCACCGCCCACTACCATGATCCCACCACCCCCAATCCCTTAGCTGTAGGTAGTGTGTGTGTGTGTGTGTTGGGGGGGGGGGAACACTTTCCCATGCACTAACCTGGACCTAAGGATCTCTCAGGAGGCCCACAGGGGTGGGAGGATCCTGCACAGAGGTTTAACCGGTTGGGGAGGGGGCGGAGCAGGCTGATCGCCTTCCCCCTGAGCCTCCCCCTTGTCTCTGTGCCCACCTACTTTTTTTTATTTTTTTTTTTAACACAGGTTTTTTTTTTTAGCTGGCCTGGAATTTGTTTTGTTGTTTTTTTGTTTTTGTTCTTTTTTGTTTTGTTTTCTTTTTTTTCGAGACAGGGCTTCTCTGTGAGGCCTGGAATTTGTGATCTTCCTGCCTCTGCCTCTCTAGTGAGTGCTGGGATTACAGGCGAGCACCAACACAAACAGCCCGTTCTCTTCTGCCATACTGATGGATGGATACTGGGAGCCAGATACCACATCCAGACATTTTATTTAGGCTAAGGCTCCTCAAAGGTCAGCACCCTCTCCCAAATCTCGCGGATCTTCACCCAGCCTTGGCTGCTCTGCCTATTCATCCTTTCTCTGAGGCTGTCCGACCACGGGGGGGGGGGGGTCTTACAAACACCCCCCCCCCCCCCTTCCGTCTCACCCCTAGCTCCCACTGCATCCTCAGGTTAGCTATTCTCTACCCTCTCCTTGCCCACAAGCTTCAGCTCACGCTCTCTGTCCAGGAGGCTTCGCCCCGGCCTCTGAGGCCTTTTCATCTGCACACCCTTAGACCTCCTCTGATGCTCTCTTGGGGTCTTGACAGCCCCTCATCTCCCGTCTTTAGAAGTTACCTCTTCAGCTGGTCAAAACTGTCAGAGCCTCTCAGCTTGCAAAGCTCCTCCTCCACTGTACCCCCCAACTGGCACAACCCCCACTCCTCCCCCTCCCCCCGCCCCACATTTTTAGCTCTCGTGGGGTCTCCTAGGCCCCTGCAGGCCCCAAGCCTACCTCCCTGCCCCCTCCCTCCACCATATCCTTTCCCTCAGGCTAGAGTCCAAGGCCCTTCCCTCCCCCAAGAGCTGTCATTGACCGCCAGTGACCCCCCCCCCCCCCTTGCAGCTGGTGGCTAAGGGGCCCAGACTCTAGGTTGGCTGGCCTGGTGCCCCTGCAAACCACGTGTCAGCGGGGGGAGGGGCGGGAGAGGCAGGGGGTGGGATGGGGGGGGGAGGAGAACCGACAACAGGGGGGTGGTTGTGAAAGGAGTGGAACAGATTCGACCCTGGCTGGGTTGCGACATCTCTGGGGCCAGCTCACAGCTTCCAGTCCCAGTGGGTGCCAGGCCTGACCCTTTTGCTTCTTGAAAGGTGTCCTGCTCAGTCCTCAAGCACCCATCTGAATAATGTAACAGATTCCTCCTTACTCTGCCCGGTGCTTCCAATTTTATCCTCCTCTTAGCAACAAGGGCTTCCTGTGCCACAGGTAAGGTAAGAGAAGCACAGCTAAGGTCATTAAACTACTAGTCATTCAACTCTGTTTTTTTTTTTTTTTTTTTTCTTTTTTTCTTGTTTTGTCAAGACCAGGTTCTGTGTAGCCCTGGCTGTCCTGGAACTCACTCAGTACAACAGGCTGGCCTCGAACTCAGAGGTCCATAAAAGTATGAGCCATTCACCACCCAACTCTTGCACTCTCCAGTGACTCTCTAATTTTCAGTACGATCAGCCCAGCAGTACTCCATAGCTCCCTTCCCAATCCTAATTCTCTAATGTCTTTCTGCCGTCCCTGACCCACCTCTGCGTCTGCCCACAGGGATGTGGGGCTCCTTTGTTTAGAAGTAAGGCTCTGCTCCTGGTTTGTACATCCTTGTGTCCCACCATCATTTGTTAGGTAGAGACAGGAAGGCCAGAGATATGTAGTTTTGGTTATGTGCACTGAGAATGAGGCCAGCCTGGGCTCCTTGAGATCTGGTTTGAAAACCAACAACAAAGTGCTGAGGAGGGTGTGGCTCAGTTGGTTGACCACTTGCCTAGCGTGTAGGAGAGCGCACCACAGACCACTGGGGGTTAGGATCACACATTGTCTATCTACCCAGCCCTGGGGACTCAGAGGCAGGAAGACCAGGGTTCGAGGTCATCCTTGGCCCCACGGTGAGTTGGCAAGAGAGTAACTCTGGGTACGTGAGGCCTTGTTTCAAACCAGTGAAAGCAAACTCTCTTCTGTAGGGCTAAAAACTGAGCCCTCAGGTAGGCCTGGCGGGCACATTCCGGCCTTTGAAGAGGAGGCAGGAGGGTTCAGAGTTCAAGGTCAGCGCGGCTCAAATAACATCGCAGTGACTCAGGTCTTCAGAGGGAGACATCCCCTCTATACTCTCCCCTCATCTTCATAAGAAGGTAATGAGGCTCTGGGGGTATGCATGTCCCTAGCCCCTGGGCATGAAGTGTGGCTGTCTAGGGCCCTGTCACTCAGCCCACTGACCCATCTTCTCACTGGGGCTGATGAATCATCTGTGGGAGTAGTGCCTGCCTCCAGATAGTGCTGAGTTTGATGCCAGGAAAAGCTGCAGGCTCAGGGTGTGCCAGAGGCAGTTGAGTTCTGAAGCCTTGGCCTGACCCAAGACACAGCTCAAGCCCTAGCTTGCCTCTGTTACTGGGAGCCCTGCTGGGTCCCTGAGAACTGAGTGGGTGGGAGGGGGAAGGCAGCCAGGGGTTCTCCAGCTTCCACCAAGACCCCCTTCGAGTGCCAGGGCGTGGGGAGAATGGTTTTGTGTCCCCAGCCTGAACTCACTCCCCATACACTTGCTGGGAAAGTCAAAAGGCATGCAGCACAGGCAGGGGAGAGAAAGAATGGGGCTGACTCCCCATAACCCAGAGGAAGCAAAGATCTAGCGGAACTTCAGAGTACGGGAGAAAAGCTGAGGTTCCAAGAGCCACCGTGGAAAAAGCCAACCAAAAGCCCAGAGCAAAAGAAACAGCGGGAGGGTGAGATAGCAGGATCCGGAAAACAGGAAGCCAGAAAAGGAAGCCTAGAAGGGAACGGAGCAGGGACAAAGCAAGGAGAGGGTATCAGATAAGACTGGAGCGGAGGAGGGATAAGTCAAAGAGAAAAGTAAACACTGCCTGGCCACTCTGGTCTCTTATGTGCTGATTCAGGGCACAGCTGTGGAGCAGATGTTTAAGTTGGGGAAAGTAGCCCAAAAGACAGCCATAGAGTGGTACACACCTTTCTGTGCTGCCGTAGAGGTTAATTTGAAGACAGAGATTCAGATATTCAAGGCCAAACTAGGCTAGAGGGAGTGCAAGGAAAATCAGTTGAGATCCTATTTCAGACTAATAGAAGGGTGGATATAGCTAAATAGAAGGGCCCATACTTAAGAGCACTGATTGCTCCTCCAGAGGTCCTGAGTTCAATTCTCAGAAACCACATGGTGTCTCACAACCATCTGTAATGGGATCTGATGCCCTCTTCTGGTGTGTCTGAAGACAGTTACAGTGTACTCATATACATAAAATAAATAAATATTAAAAAAAAAAAGCCGAGCAGTGGTGGCGCTCACCTTTAAGCCCAGCACTTGGGAAGCAGAGGCAGGCGGATTTCTGAGTTCGAGGCCAGCCTGGTCTACAGAGTGAGTTCCAGGACAGCCAGGGCTACACAGAGAAACCCTGTCTCGGAAAACCAAAAACCAAAAAAAAAACAAACAAACAAAAAAAAAGAGCCCACCTCTAGAATCCCCCAGAGGCTCAGAGGTTGTGGGTGTGGCTTAGCGGTAGAGCTGCTAGTCAGAATTCCCCCACTGAGGGGCTGGGGGGCGTGGCTCAATGGTAGAATCCCCCATTGAGGTGTGCAGTAGTAGATAACATCCCCCAGTGAGGGTCTGGGCGCCTGGCTCTGTGGTAACCCAGCCTAGACTCCCTCAGTGAGGGGGCTATGGGTGTAGCTCAGTGGTAGAGTACCCACCTAGCCTAGAATCCTCCCGGGAGGGGCTCAAAGGTAGATCACTTGTCCCCCCCTCCCCCCCCCCGCCCCCAACCCCCGTATAGCCCTGGCTGTCCTAGAACTCACTCTGTGGACCAGGCTGACCTTGAACTCGGAAATCTGCCTGCCTTTGCTTCCCAAGTGCTGGGATTAAAGACATGCACCACCACTGCCCAGCTCACTTGTCCTTTCCTGTTGCTAGGTCCTAGGCAAAATTAATTTCTATTGCTGCAAAAACCAGGAGAGACCAAACTATAGCTGAAATAAAGCACATGGCCTCCCTCTACAGACAGTAACATGGCCATGGAATGTGTGCTATGTAAGGCAAAAACAATAAACTGAGGCTGAAGCTGTGTGGAATCACTCAGAGACTCAGCATGTGCTTAGAGAATCTTTATTAAGCAAGGGCCACCAGAGGGCCAGAGTGGTGCTTGGGACAGGGCCACCTGGCTGGATATGGATGTTGCCGCAGGGGATAGGAGAGGGTTACTCATTGATTCTCCTCGGGCATTGGGGTGGAGGGGATGGGGTTGGTAGCCACAGAGGCCTGTATCTTCTCCACCAGGTTTGCCCACTGGCGTTGCATGTCTTCCATTAGCGGCTCGAACCAGCCCTTGAGGCGGGCCTGGAAGATCTCAGCCTGCAGGCGTATTTGCTGGGTCTGTTCCTCCATCTTGGAGCGCACCTCCTCCAAGTGCTCACGCACCTCCTCTAGGCGGTCACGGGCCTGGTTGCCCACTTCCTCCAGCCGCCCTCGAATGCGGTCACCCAAAGCCTGGGCACGATCGCGCAGGGGCTGGGCGGCCCCAGCACCTAGGTTGGCTGTGCGCTGGCGACCCTGCTCCACCAGTGGCCCCAGGCGCTCACGGATGGCACTCACACCGCGCTCCGCGCCCTCGCGTGCCCCGGCCTTGTACACCGCCAAGCGCTTCTGCAGATCCTCCGCATCCCGCAGCAGGCGCTTGCGCATCTTGCGCAGGTGTGTGGAGAGGCGAGCCCGTATCTCCTCTGTGCTCTGGCCCAGCATGGTGTGCACCTCGTTGCGGTACTGCCCGACTCGGTTGCGTAGATCCTCCATGTCAGCTCCGAGTCGGGCCTGTGCCGCCTGCACCTCTTTGGCCAGCCTGGCCCGTGTCTCCTCCGCCACTGGGCCCAGCTGTTCCTCCAGCTCCTTTTTGTAAGCCTTTACTTCCGTCATAGTGTCCTCCATCAGTACCCTGCAGGCCCAGAGGAAACAGAGGAAGGAGATGAAGGCGGAGACAGAGGGCCAGAAACTATGGTGGGAGGGAAACCACTGAGCAAGGTGTGGTGGTACTCGCTTGTATTCCCAGAAGTTGAGAAGCTGAGGCAGGGGAAATGCAGAGCCTTCGATGCCAGTTTGAGTTACTACTGATTGGGATTCTGTCTCAAAAAGCCAAAAGCCAATCGACCAAGTAAATAAATGCCTGTTCATCCCAGCATCCAGAAAGCTAAAGAAGGCAGGAGGACTCAGTTCAAGGCCAACCTGATCTACACACTAATAGAGAAAGGAAACAAGAAGGGGTAGGTGCCCAGATAGGAGGAGACCTGGATCTGGATATTCAGCGGGTGTGGAGGGTGAGAGAGCCGGGCACTCACGTCAGCTCCTGTGTGACTTGGGAGCTCTGCAGCTCTTCCTGGACCTGGTCAGACAGCGTCTGCACCCAGCGTAGGTAATCCCAGAAGCGGTTCAGGGCCTGCTCCCAGGGCTGGTTGCTTTGCCATTCGAGCTGATCTGTCACCTCCGGTTCTCCCTCGGCTAGGCATCCTGTGAGGAGTAAGTTTAAGGCTGGGTCAGGACTTACAGTGCTCTTGGCTTTTTTTTTTTTTTTTTTCCCAGCAACAGTGGGTCTGGAGGCCAAGAGTCTGTTTAGATACTACAAGTATACATTGTCTTGTATCCTACATAGCAAAGAACTAAGACTAGGCAGGTATGGAATTAGAAAATGTATACGTATTTTTAAAAGCAACTAAGAAATTACACATTTCAACTTTTTATTTGTGTGTGTCTGTGTGTGCGTGCGTGTGTGCGTGTGTACTCTTGGAGGTCAGAGGACTAGAGGGAATTGGCTCTCTCCTTCCACCATGTTGGTCTCAGAGATAAGTCTTCAAGCTTTATGACAAGCACCTTTACCCACTGAGCCATCAATCCTCTCATGGGGAAATCAAGGCCTAAAGAGTATATAAAACAGCTGTTTAGGGCTATTGAATCTCAGAGAGGTCTCAGAACCGCCCCAACCCCAACCTGCCAGCAGAAGAAATCTAGGGCTAGAATAGAGTCCAGAGAGGAGCAGAGAAAAGAGCCACCATAGCAAGCCCTTGCCTCATACCTGTCAGCAATGTGACCAACAGCACGGCCCACAGAGCCTTCATGTTCGCTATTGTGATTGGCCAGTCTGCGGAGGGAAAAACTGTCTTTGAACACGAGGGGGCGGGGTGGCGGAACTCCGGCCACCCAGAGAGCCCCACCTTACCTCCCTTCTCAGATCTGTGAGCCATCACAAACACCTCCAAAACAGAGCATCCGCGCTTCCCAAAGGTCTGTTTACCTTCCCCTCCTTCCTTGCTACCTCGGCACCCCGGGGTGGATTCACTGCCAAAAATTCCAGCTCCCTCTCCTAGGGTTCAAATTCCACTTCACAGAGGGTCAGCGGGTGGTCCAGTTTACATTCCTCTTTCTACCTTCTCGGCTAAGCCCTGCTTTCCATTTTGTGCTAATTTAACATGGTTTTTAATCGTCCTCAATCCCCGCGAAGTGCTACCCTCCCACAATCCCAGAACTTCGGAAGCTTAGGCATGAGGATCCTCAATTTGAAACCAGTCCGGGTTACTTGGGGACTGTGATGGAAATCAGTAGATATTTGTATAAACGCAGCCTAAGGCTCATCCCAGGTTTTTTCGCCATAGGATGGTCCCTAGTTAAGCCGGTATGCCGTGCACTGACAGTCCCGTACTCCTGGAGGTGACCCGTCCATCTCCTTCATCTGTTCTGACTCTGGCAAAGGCTAGTTACCTCACGTTCTTAGTTTGTCCCCCAAGTCTTCTATCGTCCTTCCTACTTTTCCAATTCTTGTGCCTGTTTCCTGGACTCCAGGGGATCTCAAGGTCTCCAGCCCACATCTTACCGAGGCCCCTGGGTGGGTTCCCAGCTCAGCTTGTCTTACCAGCTCCTTCAGAAACAAGTCCTTGGCCTCCCGGGTCTGAGCAGGGGACCGGATCCCAGACCTGTCCAATTATAGGACTCCCACTGTCCCGCCCCCTCCTCAGGGTTAGGGCGGGCTGGGCCAGCCCCCTGTCACGAGGCGGGTTGTTCTCTCCCCCTTCACAGCAAGGGCAAAGGAAAGAGGTGGAGTTTGGATGCCTTGTGACCCCCCACCCCCCAAAGGGAGTTGACACCTCATTGAATAACCCAGACCTCGGTACTGGGACACTGAGCACTGCTTCTTTCTTCCCTTTCCTCCAAGGGGTCTGTCTGTCTGGTGCATTGTAAAGAGCTGGTGGCTTAAATGGAAATGGGTGGGGGGCTGTTAAGAGGCTCAGCTTCTGGGGTGAAGCTTGAGTTTTAACTCTGGTCCCTCGTTGTTGATTCCACGACCACAGGTGAACTCTTCCCACCCCGTGGTGCTGGGACGTGCTCCAGTTCCTTCAGGAGCTGTTCAGTGGTGGCTCCCAAAGGATTTGAATCCATACATTAAGCCAAGCCCTGGGATCCCAAGCGCTGACTGTCTGTCCTGTTTCTGGCGGTTGACAGATGGGTAACCTTGGGAGGGTTAACCCCTACCGAGCACATTTTAAAAGTTGTTTTGAGATAGGATTCTCAGGCTGCCCTCAAACCCACAAAGTCCTTCTGCACCTGCTGCTACATGCTGGGATTGCAGGTGTGCACTGCTGCACGTGCATTTGCCCCTTTCAAGCATTTTTCTTTTTCCTCATAAAAGCAGAAGAGCAGGGGCTGGAGAGATGGCTCAAAGGTTAAGAGCACTGACTGCATTTCCACAAGACCCAAGTTCAAATTGCAGCACCCACATAGCAGCTCACAACACCAAGATCTGACACCTTCACATAGACATATATGCAGAAAAAACAATATACATATTAAAAAAAAAAGACAAGACAAACCAAAAGTTATTTATGGGAACACGTGCCTATAGTCCTAGGCACTTGCAAAGCTGAGAGGCAGGAGAATCCCGAGCTCAGGTAATAAGTCCAAGCTAAAAATCGGGAAAGCCGATAAAGTTGGGCTGCCAGGTAGGGGAAAGGGCTCACAGACCACTAGCAAGCTTGTTAGAAGCACTGCCTGCATAAGGTTTCCTGTTACCAGCTGCTGATCAGAGGGTGGCAGGAAGAGAAGCCACAAAGCAAGGTTTGGCATCAGACATGGCAACACATGATTCTGCAGGATGGGAAGAGGCGGAACACCTGGTTCCGAGGGTACAGGGTGCCTGGCCAGGCCCAGGCCTGTTAGCTTTGGCTTCAGAAAACACTGGCAAGGACTGGGTGTGGTGAGATGATTTTCATGGGTTATTAAGGGCCAGCTCCAGCAGTAGAGTGGGGTTCAGTGCTGCTGTCTAGAGGGGCATTGACCAGTTCATCTTGATTCTTTGCATCCTGTCGGGTGCAATGAGGTGCAGCGGTGAGATCCAGGGCCCAATCCAAACCCCCACATCAGAGCAGGGGATGGAACATAGCCCCACGGAAAAGCACTTTAGTGACCCAGTACCTGCCTGATATGTGAGGCCCAGAATTACATCTTCAACAAAATTAATAAAAAAGAAACAAAACATTTCCTGTTTCAGTTTGGGAAGGTCCTAGGGCCCCTTCCTCCCACCTCAGAGTTAACTTTCCTTATTGCACTGAACTTCCTGAAGTTTCTGAGACCTCTGACCTTCCCACTGGGAGAAAGTCAGCATGAGCTATCACCTCAGCCCTTTTTGGGACAGGGAGGCTCCTGAGCCCCGGCTCCCTGCCCCCATCCTGTTTGCAGAGACAAAGTCCTCTGCCAGCTCTCAGGACCAGGCTGCACAGGGGGGAGTGACCTGGAGCCACCCTCCCGGTGAGGCCAGGCTTATGATGTTCCGCAGTGTAAGTCCCCAAGAGCGGAGGGTGTGACCATGCCTGGCCGAGCTTTCTCTAATTTGCTTGGTGCCGCCGTGCTCTCCGACCCCTGAGCGCCGCCTGGTGGCAACCATGTCAACAGCTGGAGAAAACCGAGGCCTCCCAGATCCTGTTTTTTTTCTATGTGTATTTTTTGTTTTTTTAAGTTTTTTTTTTCTGTAAAATGTCCCGGTCTTCCATAACTTATAAACATGATTTCTATGGAGGGGTGGAAGGGAAAGTGACAGGCGGCCCGGCGCTCCTCTGCTGCCCTCAGGAGGACGGGGACATCAAGTCTTTCCTCCCTGAGCCTGTACAGCCGCCTCTGCCTTGACGCTCACAATCGAATGCCCTTCAGATCCCAGAACTCCCTCCGGGACCCCAGGCCCCCTGGACACTGTCCCCTGGCGCTGGGGATTCTCGGGCATGGGGAAGGTCCCCTCCTTCCCACTGCCCCAACCCCAAGAGAGAGGGAGAGGAGGGGCGGGCAGCCGGCCCAGCGGTGGTCTGCAGAGGAAGGACAGGAGGGCTCAGCCGATGGTGAGGCCGAAGCCACACAGGAACTTATTCTTGCGATGGTTCAGGAAGGCGCAGAGGGACAGTGTCAGGGGCAAGGGCGGAAGCTTCTTCTCCAGCGTGGCACCCACGATCCAGTTACTGTTCACAGAGCCTGCGGGCCAAGAGTGGGGCAGAGACTGGGTGGCTGCATGTGCCTGGTCACATGGTAGCCACAAACAGACACATAAGTCTGTGTCCTGTCACCTGGGAAGCGGCTAGTTGGGCTGTTCCTCCCTAACCCTGGAACCCTGGAATGGTGGCTTCCATGAACACATAGGGCTAGCGTCGCTTAAGTTGGGTTCAAGCTTAGCTCTATCTCTAGGTAAGGGATAGAATAAATGGGATGGAGGCAGCGGGGCTGGACTCAAGTTGGCCTGGCCCAACCACAGGGAAGGCTGCTGAGGTCACAACCAAGGCTGCTCCAGACCATCACAGCAGCCCCTTAAGGCTCAACACCACCCAGGTTCAACAAACCCATGTCATTGCCCAGAGTGAGGTTCTGAACCTCACTGTCACTACCCACATGCTCCTGCAGCTTCAGTTTCCCAAGTTGTGTTGGCTAGTTTTATACAAGCTAGTCATCCCCACCCCTTTTCTTTTTTTGTTTTCTGAGACATGGTTTCTCTGTGTAGCCCTGGCTGTCCCAGAACTCGCTCTGGTCTTCAACTCAAGAGATTCACCTGAAGGAATCTCAATAGCTATGCCTCCATTAGCTAGGGCAGCAGGCTAGCCAGTAGGGCATTTTCTAAGTGATTGATGTGGGAGTACCCAGATTGTTTTCAGTGGGGCACCCTGGGCTAATGGTCCTGAGGGTACAAAAGCAGGCTGAGGAAGCCATAAGGAGCAAGCCAACAAGCAGCACTCCTCCATGACCTTCTGCATCAGCTCGCCTTCAGCTTCCTGCTTTGACTCCTGCCCCATCTTCTGCTCAGTGATAGACATGTGACCTGAGAGTTGTAACCCAACATAACCTCTTTGCTCCCCAAGCTGTTTACCATGGTGTTTCATCAGAGCCAGAGAAGAACCCCAAGTAAGGCAAGAGTGAGTGTGGAAGGCCAGAGAGCTTGCTACATGGGAACGGGAAGAGAGGTTTTAAAGCATGACCACCAACATCTACTAAATGTGCCAGGGTAGGAGCCCCACTGTCTGACAAGCCACCCGAGCACAAAGCCCCCACCTCCACTCCAGTAGCACACTTTCAACCTCCCTATTTCCCATGGACTCTACCACAGACACAGCTGAGTCATACCTGGCCTGTTCCCCAGGAGGGAAACTGAGGCCTTCCTTACCTTTGAAGAGGAAGTTGGCCTTGGGCAGGTCCAGTTGATACCCAAAGGAGGCACTGGTGTCCTGCATCCTGGTGCTGGCCTCAAATTCCACACCCACCTGCAGCTGGGGGAGGGAGAGTCCGGCACACATGTGAGTTGCCCATTAGGACTCCTGGGCATACCAACCAACAGCACCAGCAAACCCAGCCTGGGACTCATAGCTAGGCGCTCCCTCCAGCTCACCTGGTCACTGGCTTTGTGGTAATACGTCGCATGCATGCCTGCCTGGCCCAGCGTTACTGTAGCCAACCAGTTGTTCACTAGGAGAGCAGAGTTGGGTGAAGACCAGGTATCAAGGGATGTGGGCATCTGGAAACCCCACTCTCTTCCCTCTCACCCTGAGAAACAGGCCACAGCCTCCTCCCTAAGTGCACCCCAGGCTCACGTGTGTATTTCCCAGCTAGAGACATGACAGTGCCCTCCTCTCCAGGCCGCCGGTGGTAGACGAGCTCTCCACCTAGGGCCAGACACGGTGTGATGCTCTGTAGGTAGTGGGCCACGAGGATTCCTGCAGGAGGAGAGGGTGGTCAGACTCGCCAGCGCCTCTTGTCCCCTAAACCTCACAGCAGTCCATGCAGTTCTCCCTGGCCCTGTCTCCTGGGCTATGGCCCTCAAAGCGGCAGCACATACTTGCCACCACTCAGGGAGAACAGAGGCAAGCCACCCTTTAACAGAACATGGAGAAGCAGGTTCCTCTACATCACAAGCCCACAGCTCTGAGGCACTCTGGTTTAAAGGCAGGGCAGGGAGCTGGGAGGGAGGGACTGGAGGCATGGTTTGACAGCAGAGCTGACTGGCCTGAGGAAGCCTCTGAATTCTATCCCTAGAATGGGGAGAGGGGAGAAAAAAGAAACGTAAAAACCAAAAGACTGGAATAGACGGCAAGCAAAGAGTAGAGAGTTCCTGGGGAGGATGCCAAGGCCAGGTGGGCACACAGGCTTGCTAAGGTGGCAGAGAGAGGGTGATCTCCCACAGAATGGGAATGAGTAAGCACACCTGTGATCCCATTTTGGGAGAGAGTGAGTACCAGGTCAGCCCGGGGTACAGTAATATCATGTCTGGAAAAACTTTCCCGGGGCCCATCTGGCAGAATAGTAGGCAGGACGACATGTGGACCAGCTTGTGCAAGGAACTAAGTCCTCCCTGCCCCTGCAATGTGTGAGCATGGCAGGGCCTGGGTGGGTGTGTTCCCAGAAGTCTATGGCTAGGACAGAGGCGGGCGCTGTGCAAGTCAATCCCAGCAAACCTCTGATCACCAGTATCAACTCATCTAATTAAGAGGAAACTGAGAGCCACAGTCCTCTGAATGGCCACCTACAGTCAGCAACTGCAAGGCAGGGGTCCCTTCCCCCACTCACAGCTGTAAGGGCCACCACTGTTCCGAGAAAGCCATTTCTTTACCCACAGCCTCCACACCTCCCACACAGGTGAAACCTCTTCCACAGCCCTCACAGCCATACAGGGTATCTCACAGAACAGTAAACAGAGGACTCCCATAGTTTGCCGTGCTTAATGAACATCCGGACTCCTCAAGATAGATTGTGGGGCCCCAAGGGTTGGTCCTAGCATGAAAACAGAGCCAGCCACCATGGGACACCTGGTCAGCCTGCCCCATCCAGCCCTCTCCTAAGTGGGTTGAATTTGAAGGCTTTGAATTAGAATGGTTGTTCTTAGGAGTTTATGGGGGCTTTTCCCCATCAGCATCCCACTATGTGGCACAGGCCTGCCTTTGGTGCATGGCCCTGCCCCAGCCCAACATATAGCCAGGTTAGAAGTACCACCGTGGCCCAACTTTGATCTTATTATGGCTTAAAGATTTCTTTCTCTGAATTATGTGTAATGGGTGCTTTGCCAGCACCTATGTCTCTGTGACACATGGTACCCACAGAGGCCAGAAGAGGATATCAAATTGTCTGAACTGGAGTTACAGGCAGTTATGAGTGAATATGCAGGTACTTGAAATTAAACATGGGTCCTCTGGAAAACCAGCCAGTGCTCCCAGGCACTACTCTAGGCCCCCTAAACTATTTATAGTCTTTTCTTATGCCAGGTGGACCCTTCATCCCAACATGAGAGGCAGAAGGAGGTGGACCTCTGTGAGTCTGGGGCCAGCCTGCTCTACAAACTTTGTTCCAGGAAAGCCAGGACCACATAGAGAACTCATTTCAATAAATAATAAAGGACCTTGCTCTGGAGCTCAGGCTAGCCTTAAATGGGGTGATCCTTCTGCCTGGGCCTCCCAAGTGGCTCCAATTATTGAAGTGTGCCACTGTCTTCTATTCAAGACGGCACACCCACTCCCATCAGTAATTGTGCAAGCCAGTGCAGGTGCTTGTACAAGCGCACAGGTGTGCATAGGTCAGAGGACAACTTGAGGAGTTGGTGTCCCAGGGAATCAAATTCAGGAAGTCAGGCTTGGCAGCAAGTGCTTGCCCTGCTGTACGCCCTGCTGTACGCCCACCTTGGTCTGCTGCAGTTTATTGTTGTTTTCACTCTGTGCAATCCTAGGCAGCTCATAACTTGCGGGGATTGTTCTGCCTGTGTGAGCCACCAAGCTCAGCTAGGCTGAGCCAAGTCTCTCTAATCAAAGCTAATATGGAATTCGCTCACTAATTAGCCCAGGATGACCCTGGAGGTGCAATCCTCTTGGTTCCCACCTTTTGGGTGCTAGGTTTGGAGTGTGTTCCTCTCCTACTTTGGTTAGTTGGTTGCTAGAGACTTAATGGAGGGCTCTGGACTTATTAGGCAGCTACTCAGGTCAGCAGGTAGGGCTTCATCACTGAGCCTCGCCACAGCCTTCCGTGTGCAATGCCACAGCAGCTCACAGCTTGATTCTTTTTTCTTTTCTTTTCTTTTCTTTTCTTTTCTTTTTCGAGACAGGGTTTCTCTGTGTAGCCCTGGCTGTCCTGAAGCTCACTCTGTAGACCAGGCTGGCCTCGAACTCAGAAATCTGCCTGCCTCTGCCTCCCAAGTGCTGGGACTAAAGGCGTGTGCCACCACGCCCGGCTATGCCTAGCCTTTTTTACCATGGCTATCTCCACGGGTCTCCATTGGAGTTTTGGCTACAGCACCAGTTCCCAAATGAGGTCTTCCTGCAATGTATGAAAGTGTTTCAGATGGGAAAGACTTGGCAGGCCCGTCTACACACCACCTATCTAAGAACAGTCTCAACAAAGTCACGTCCTAAGGCTGAAAGCCCAGAAGCATCTGAATTAATTTGTACTGGAGAGGCAGCCGATTGCTAGAGCCCCTGCCTAGAGCCCCAGTGAGAGGCTGGCACAGTGGTGGAGAGACTGCCCAGCATGCATACTGAGGCCTTGGTCACCGTCTTTAACACTGCCAATAGATAAAAGAGTAACATGAAGTCTGACACTTCACAAGTGATCAACAAAATCACGTTCTTCAAGCAAATGGACGAACCTAAGTGGCTCACAGGGAACAGAATCATCAAAACAGAGCATGGAAGATTAGTAAGAGCTAAGGTTAAGCGCAGGCCTCAGGCAGGCTGTAAGGTCCCAGCAGGTCCCAGCCTGCTCAAGGCTGACAGTTTTAATTCTTTTTTTCTGAGATCGGGTTTCTCTGTGTAGCCATGGTTGTCCTAAAGGCGTGGCAGCTACTTAGCTGACAGCATCTTGAAAGATTACCAGTCACTATGCAGATGTGCAGATTGGCCCCCTGGAGTGTAGACAGCTCTGCTTTCCAGCAGAGACCTTCCCATCCCACACAGACATGCCAGGAATACATGCTATGTTTTTTTTAAAAAACAAACAAAACAACAACCAAAACCAAGGCCACCCTCCTCTTCTCGATTCTTGGGTGAGGCACTGGCATTCTGGAGAAGCTGTCTGGCTCACTCCAGGAATGATGTGGCCCCTTGTTAGAAGCTATTGTGGAGATTAAATAGAGCCCAATGTATAAGCCGCAGAGCCGATTACCATCCCCACTGCCTACAGTGGAAGGAGAATCAACTCCTGAAGGTTGTTCTTAGACCTCCACACACAGTGACACACAGTGACACACAGTGACACACAGTGGTAAAGTCAAAAAATAAAGTAGCAATCAGTTGCTGGGCAGTGGTGGTGCACACCTTAAATTCTGGCATTTGGGAGGCAGAGGAAGGGGGGATTGCTTAATTTGAGGCCAGCCAGGTCTACAGAGTGACTTCCAGGACAGCCAGAGCTGCACAGAGAAACCTCGAATGGAAAAATCTCCACGTAGAAAGTATCCAGTCATTTGAACTTGACTTATGTGTGACTTACACTAACAGTGACACGCACATTGTACGAATATTTGTTTTGGGGGTTAAAATGCATATTTGCCAGGTAGCGTTGTATACGCTAATCTTACCACTCAGAGAAAGGCAGGCAAGAACTCAGTTTAGTTCTGGGCCAACGCTCAAAACAAAAACAATTGCCAGTTATAGTGGCGCACGCCTTTAATCCCAGCACTCTTGAGGTAGAGGAAGGCAGGTATTTTTGAGTTCGAGGCCAGCCTGGTCTACAGAACGAGTTCCAGGACAGCCAGGGCTACACAGTTAAATTCTGTCTTGCAAAACAGAACAAAGCAATTGTTTATGGGGACTATAAATGACCCAATCACCCCATGAGCATCTCACTGGTGGATCTAGACAGGTGCCACGCCTCACCCCAGTGTACATCTAACATCCCTGTCTAGAGGTCCATCCTGGGATAGACACTCCCCAGAGATGATTCAGGTTTTTCTGTCTACTTAACTCACTGTCAAGGCTTAAGTACACCCTATGGGGTAGGCTCGGTACACTTGCATTCAATGGACAGTTAAGACAAGCGATCAGCAACTCCTGCACACCAGGAAGTAGGAACAGAGAGAAGAAGCGCAGAGGGGCCCGACGCTGGTCTTGGTCTGTCTTATCTTTCCGTCTGCACATGGGAACACTGTTCCATGATCAAAACCCAAGTCCAAGTACCACAGGCAAGCAAACTAAGAACAGTTCCATCACCTGGTACTTAGGCCATAGGGTGAACATGGGTGGGCAGACAGCAGCACCCCAGGGCTGAACTATACCCCCGATGGTTACTGCCCGATGGCACTGTAGGGTTTTGCTCTACGAGGATGGA
>JADRCD010223758.1:24874-58681 GCA_019843815.1 Montemys delectorum | reverse complement strand
CACTTCCTTTGCTCTTCTATGACTATATGTTCTGCATGGTTTTGTCCTTAATATCACCATAGAGAGGAAAAGGTAGGCCTGGCCCCAAAGGGGACCATATCAGATGTCCGTGACTATGCCAGATGTTGGTGCCATCTATGGCATCTGCTGGGGAAAGGTCAGATATGACAGTAGTTCATCTGAACTAATGGTAGAACTACTAGTAGAACATCTGAACTACTAGTTCATCTGATCTAGTGGAACAGCATGGGTTAACAGCTGCCCTGGACCCATAGAAGAACTTCAGAAAGAATCAGCTTGCTATCCACACACCTGGAGAATCAGAGAGACAAAGGAAAAGAGACCAAGTCCACCCTAACAAACTGCAGGCATGCAACTGAGCCTGGCATGGCTTTCTATCTCAGAATCATTTAGGAGTAGAGAGTTGTGACCCTTGTATCATAATCTGTGCAATAGATACCAGCTACCCATAGAAGAGTACAGGTGAACGAGGCTCTGGCCCTCACAAGCAAGTGGAGAAGACAGATGCACACAAGACTGTGCAGAGAACAAAATAAAAATGTTCTCAAAACTCTAGTTCCTAGGCACAGTGTCTAGAAGTCATCATTCTAAGGAGACAAAAACTGAGCCACTTGTGAGTCCAGACAAGGAAACCACTCCCTCTTCAGGGCCAACTCCCTAGTACGACTCCCATCCCCTGTCTCTTTTACATTTTACAAATGTTTGAAATTTCTCTAAGGCAGTCTCCAGAAATTTTAGAAAACAGGATTAAAATAAAAGTGCTCTAGGGTAGTCAGCTTAGGTGGAAATTAGGTCAAACCCATGTGTAACCGACTAACGTCAGTATTAGAACATCGTTGTGGGACAGCAGACAAAGCTTGGTGATTTGTAAGCTCTGAGGCTAAGGCCATGGGAATATCACTGAGAAACAAACAAAATGTTAAAGAGCAGGCAACTGAGAAACAACCAAAATGTTAAAGAGCAAGCATGTGTCACCTGCCGTTCTAGGTGTGCACTGTGGATTTCTATTTATGGAAAAACAAACACAGCCAGAAAAGCTGTCACCTTTTCTGAAGTTCCTGAAGCCACTCAGAAGGAAGCTGTTTAGAAAGCCTCCCTGGAGTCTTCATCGACTGTCACCGGGGACTGAGTCCCACAAACCCTAAGTTCCTCTTCATGTCCTGGTTCCTTCCTGAGTATAGTCAGCTGATCTGGTCACTACCTCGTCACAGAGTGGCCTTTAAACTCTTCCAAGGTGCCTTCAAGGACAGTGACCATCTCCCATGTGCCCATGCCTGTAAGTATCTGATAATTCTCCTCCCATTCCTCCATCCACAGCAGTTCTCTTGGTGTCCCTTCATTTGTCCCTCTCCCTAAACAATTAGATCTGCATGAGGATAGGCAGGCATGACAGAAGATCCTTGGGGGTGGGGGAAATATGATTTCTTTTCTGTGGCTTCAGAGCTTCAGCCTGGTTTAATAACCCCCAAGCACCACTTTGTGTGAGGCAAGGTATAAATATATGCTAATAGGAGGTCTAGCTCCTTGTCACAACACATTGCAGGCTGCATTCGTGCAAGATAAAATAAAAAGATTAGATGCAATCTTGAAGTCAATCAGAAAGCAAGAGAGAACTGGAAAAAAATGGAGCTCAGATTGTCAACAAGGAAAAGCAGAAAAATGACTTGAATCGAATCGCAGTTTATCTCGTTAAGCGTTAAAGGAAACCAATTTCTCTCAGAAATTGGAAGGCAATTTAAACATTTCTACAGTTTTACTAAAGTTTGAAATTTCCAAGGAAAGAATGAGGTGGATTTTTGTTTTGTTTTGTTGTATTTTATTTCTGCACATCTGACATTTTTGCCTGACTTTCAGGGGCCACCATCAGAGAATCTTTTTAAAAGAAGAGCCAGTTATCAAGATGTGAGAAATAGTCCATTAAAGAAGCAATCCATTTACTTCTTGGGGCAAAAGGCTTAAGGAAACTAAAATGTGTAGAAAAAAATCACACTACAACATCTAGTCTGATGTTGGATTGTCTTAGCTAGGGATTTACTGCTGTGAACAGACATGACCAAAGCACCTCTTACAAGGACAACATTTAATTGGGGCTGGCATTTAACAGGTTCAGAGGTTCAGTCCATTATCATCAAGGCGGGAGCATGGCAGTGTCCAGACAGGCATGGTGCAGGAGTAGCTGAGAGTTCTACAGAAGTATATTACTTCTGTAGTATTACGTCTGGGCTTTAAGATCCCCCCTCATAGCTGCCTGGAAGCCAGTCATCCTCTGTAGAACTCTCAGCTCCTCCTGCACCATGCCTACCTGCATGCTGCCATGCTCCCGCCTTGATGATAATGGACTGAACCTCTGAATCTGTTAAATGCCAGCCCCAATTAAATGCTGTCCTTTATAAGACTTGCCTTGCTCATGGTGTCTGTTCACAGCAGTGAAATCTTAACTAAGATACACCCCATTCTACTCAATATCCATGAATGTTGTTTGTATCTCTCACAATGAAGAAGTCAAGCAACATTGTAATTTTAGCAAATGCATTTTAAGATATTTCAAGAAAAATAGGCTGAGACTGGTTTGGATTGATGCCTCTGGACACCTGCAAGCATGAATTCCTAAAGCGAGCACTTCCTTTGTTAATGTTTGGTATGAGGTGGGCAAAGTATAGCTTTCCAGAATTCACTCACTGCTTTTCTCATTCATTCACTCACTTGAGACATATTTTCTGAACATGTCCTTACAGGCTAAAGAAGTATGGTGCTGTTGTAGTTAGGATGGAAATAGTCCCACAGGTTCATGGCTTTGAACACTTGGAGCCCAGGGGGTAGACATCTTTCAGAGAGTTGTAGAATCTTTGTGAAACTCAACTAGAGGAAGTTGGTCATGGGGTGGAGTGGGGGGCTTTGAGTCTACCACCTAGACTTACCTCTGGTTCACTTCCTGGACACCAGGATGTAGGAGACCTAGCCACATGCTCTGGCCCACAGGAATGCTACCTTGTCTCCCTGGCCATGAGGGGATGATACCCGTTCAAACCATGAGCCAACATGAATTCTTCCTCCCTTGAGTTGCTTTTGTCAAGTATTTGGTCACAGTGAGGAAAAACCTAACAGGGACATGAAGCTCAAGTTTTCTGAAATGAAAAATGCAATAATAAACAGCAGATAGAGTGCCTTATTATTATGACAGACAAAAATCTCAGACAGATTCATCAAAGAGAATATTCAGGAACAACAGCAAAAAAGTGCCTACCCTGTTACTCACTTCTACTGACAACTTTTCCCTTTCAATAACGAGTTATGTGCCAGGAGCAAAGAATATGAAATCCATTCCTAATGAGCAATAATTACAGCTCTAAGGAGCCATACAATCAGTGTTCAGTGATTTCATTATTAGATAGCACCATAAATTATGCTAATGCTGATAACAGTTCTGGATGAGAGAGGTTCAGATCCAGGAGACTGCACTGAAATTATTTACATCCTCTATTTCTGAAACAATAGATCCAGCAATTTGAAAATCAGATGATCCGATTTATTCTGGCAGGACACACATGTTGCATCAGCCATAAAATTAAGTGGGCTGCTTTTTTTTTTCTTTTCTTTTCTTTTTAAAGTTTCCCCT
Organism: Montemys delectorum; assembly: GCA_019843815.1. Lineage (NCBI taxonomy): Eukaryota > Metazoa > Chordata > Mammalia > Rodentia > Muridae > Montemys > Montemys delectorum. Next base: position 55,044 of record JADRCD010223758.1, on the reverse strand, counting down.
TCCGCCTGCTCTTACTTTACAGGTCACCAAGCCTCTCCAGAGAGGCTTCTAGTAAGTGTGGGTCTTATTTCTAAAGTAGCTTGGTAATGGTGGCTGATACTCCTGCAGAGTAAAAACAGCCCCAGTGACTACCACATCTTTCTAAAAGCTAAGGTTAAAGGTGTGATTCGTGAGACATCTCAGTTGTCCATCGGGTGTGGAAAAGTGAGCAGCAAGCTGTGGTGTGAGAGATTTCTTTGCCCATTCTTGTCAAACTCCAAGGTGTTAAAGGGTGGTTTGTAAAAGGTGACTCTCCAAAGAGACATGAAAAGTAGCCCTACTTTTCTGGAGTCTATGCTCCTATGCTTACCTCTTTTCTTAGACTTATTTTTGTTTATTACTTTCAATCAGTAGTAATGAGAGCTGTTTTCCCTCCTGTCCATGTACTAACAGGCCTTCCTCAACTTCCAAGACCAGAAGAGATTGGGTATGTTCAGCCATAGACAAAAGCTGCTTTTCCTTTCTTTTTTCAGTACTATTCTTATGCCTGTTACTATGGACTTTAACTTCATAAAAATCCTACACAATGCTTCTGTGTTGCCCATTCTGTGGTGAAAACCAGAAGACCTACATGGTGCTTTAAATGAGAAGTGTCTCCCACGGGCTCTGGTATTTGAACCCTGGATCCCCAGTTGGTAGGCTGTTTGGGGGAAACTGTAGAACCTTTGAGAGGTGAAAGCTTGCTGGGAGTGGGCTTTGAGTAATTATAGTTCTTCCCTAATTCCTAATCACTCTGTCTGCTTCATGGCTGAATTGAAGATGTAAGCTCGCAGCGTCCTGTTCTGGCCACCAGGCTTGCCGCTTACTGCCATGCCTGGCCATATTCGTGGACTCTATCCCTCTGAAACAGTGAGTCTAAATAAATCTTTCCTTCTCTCTGTTGTCTTGGCAATGGCATTTTAGCACAGAAACAGGAAAGTAACTACTATACACAGAGGCAAAAAGAAAAAGGGGGGTGGGAGTGGACCAAAAGCCCAACTTGCTGGGGAGGAAAAAGAAAAGAAAAGCCAGGATTCAAACCCAGGAAAACAAAAGATCACTTCCGGCAGAGATTATGAGGAATCTTGAACAAATCTGATTCCAAATGCAACTTTTCCTGATGCCTGATCAAGGGTTAGCCAGGGGATGGATCACATCAGATAATACTCTGAAAGACTTACTTAACCTTCCCTCAAAGAAACAACCCAACTGGAGCACTTTACATTGCTGCAATGTGGAGGACACCAGATGATATAACCACTGTGGAAAACTGCTTGGCAGTACCAAATAAGTCTAAGCCATAGGCTTACACCCCATGACCCAGCCATTGTTTATACCAAGCAGAAATTGTATGTCCCATAACTCTCATAGCAGAGCTACTTAAAATTAGAAATGACCCTAGTGGTCACTAACGTGGGCAATAGATATGTCCATGAACATGTCCAAGAACAAATTGTGGTGATCTATTTAATAGATCACTGTACAGGAACCAAAAACAGATCACTGGTGCTGCAAAACATGAGCAAATACTACAGACATTGTTCTGTGAACGAAGTTGAAACAAAGATGTACTATATGACTCTATGGAGTTTAAAAATGGTAAACCAGTTGTATGGGAACAGAACAATGATCACCCTTAGGCTATGAGGTTTGGTGTGGTTAGTAGTTGCATGACATAGTCATATATAAAATATACTCTGCTGTATAATTCCTCTCTGAGTAGTTTACCTAAGTTGTATCTCAAGGGTTTTTTTTAATAAATAAAGTTTCATCAGATCTCTTTGTTCCCTAAGTTTGCAGTCATGACAACCACTTTTCCAGAATCTTCTCTATTTCTCCAAATTCACCTCCTTCTCTTTGACTTCTCTTTAGACTTCCCAGGTTTATTCTTTTCTAACTCACGTGTGGCTTTACATCCTTTTCTACGTAAATCGACTTAGCTTCCTCTGGAACCATCCCTTTTTCCTCTCAATATAATCAGCAAAATAAAAATCCCAAATAAGTAACTCTTTAGAAGACCATCAGTACAGGCACAGAGACAGACTACTAGCATTTGTCCCTAAACCCTCTGAGAGAAATAAACTCATGGAGAGTCAATACTACCTAACCTGAATGGTAAGTAAATGTGTAGCTGTAATCAATGAACACTCTTACTCAATAATGAACCATCATGTAAATTGTGACCCTGGGACACCCACTAAGGTCTTGTCAGGCTCCAGTGCTGAGGATGTATTAAGTCAGAAAGATGTACCAGAGTCCAGATCAAAAGTCAAAATTTCAGAGGCATTTGACTAGAGATTTCAAAACACATGCAAAATGGCAGACCCTGGTTATCTGATGCCATTTGCATTACTTATAATCCTTATATTTCTAATTCACTGCCTTTTATATAACCAGGCAATTCCACGGTCAAAAGGGAATAAAAACAATAATTATTTTGGAATTTTTTATAGAAGAGACAAGACACTTAAAGTATTAAATTATCTCATCTCTGAAGTGTTTGAAATAAGCCAGGAAACCAGAGCCACACTCACTTCCTTGCCACACATGAACTCCTAGAAGTGACCTTCACTCCCACCTGCTTGCTGGGAAAGTGCTCAGCTGGGACCACCTCAGAGGAATGGCCTTGCTTTTGAACCAAAAGTACACCTGCTACCAACCCCTGACAGAACTTCAAAGTTCAAAATCGGGGCTGCAAGGAGAAAAGAGTTACAGAACGATCACTTCAACCAATAACTGGCCTCAACTGTTACAATATAGGTGTCAAAAGCCTATTTGAAGCTGAATGTGATGGCACATGCCTGGAGCCCCAGCACTCTGGGCAGCTAAGGCGAGAGAATCCAGCCCAAGCTACAGAATGAGTTCCAGGCCATCCTCAGTGTCCCAGTGAAACCCTGTCTCCAAACCCACAAAGTGAAACCAAACTGCCTCTTCAAAGTGTAAGCCACGTTTGAAGAATTGATATGTTACAGGCGTTCATAAAGCATTATATCACATAAAAACATGTCCATGTTTAGAAAGAGAAAGCACCGATCCTCCCTGGTCCCCCAGGATAGCCATCTCAGTTGCATGATCTCTGTATAAATACAGAAGTTAGCCGCTAAGAAATACACCTTTCCCTTCTTAGAACAGAATCCCTGTGTTTATCTTTTGGTAGGTCTGGGCTTGCTAGACATAAACCATCCCTCATCAGCAACAAGTAGAGGTTTATTTTTGTTGTTCATAAAATAAACCAGGTCCCAGCCAAAGGAAATGACTCCTGGAGGCAGCCCTGTCATAGAAGTGCTGTAGAAGTTACAAATGGCTCTGTGGCCCAGGCCATAAACAGTCTTTAAAAAGGCTGGTGCTGGGCTGTTGATATTAAAAATCACCCCATTAATTATGTTTGTAAACAATGCAGCTGTCTGTGCTTGCAAGCTGGCTTCCTTGGCATGATAATATTTGTAACAATAATAACCATCCTTTCAAGCATAGCAATAAATACTCAGGCCAGAAGCCCCCAGGGAAATCACATCAGGGTGCTGCCACCTGGCCATTCAAAGTACTTCCTCAGAAGATAGGAGGTGGTTGGTTGTCCCCCATTCCCAAGGTACTTTATTAGGATCAAAAATTTTACTACTGTCCTCCATGCCTTGTTGGTGGTGGTTTTTTGTTTTTGCTTTTTCACGGGTCAACAACTAGTATGGAAAGAAGACTAAGTCCAAAGGGAAGCTCAGCATGTCCTGGGGCATGATGGGAAAGGGCCTCAAGAAGCCTTCATGAAGGACCAGTGACAGTGGGAGGAACCATCCTTTCTGGGTGTTTGTCCAGTTGTGCTTTTATCCTACAACAATCTATCAGACACCTACTACATATCGAGGAAGCACCACGGCTGGAGAAAACTCACAAGCAAATATCCATTTTCTATGTGGGTTGGCAACGCTTTGGGGATGTCCCTGGCAGACGACATAATACAGAAACTAAGAGACACAGCATTTGTTTTCTTTGAAGTCATACATTTGGAACATGCAGTTCTAAAGTAAGCCCAGCTGTTGTGAGTTCTTAAAATCGTTCAAATCAAATGAGCTTCCATGTCCCCTAGACAGGGTAGAAGTACTAGACTTCTTTCCCCCTGAGAGAACAACACCTTCATACCTCATTCATACCTCCTCCACGTGTAGATTTTAATTCTGAACTTCACCAGAGAGAGATAAATGTGGTACCCCATTCCCCATTCCAAAGCATCGCCCATTTTCTCTGTCTCTGTCCCTCTCTCTCTCTCTCTCCTCTCTTACTCTGTGTATATATTAATTTTATAGATCTTTTTATTGTCTGAACTACACTGGTTGCGTGAGAAGCAGAACAATAGGCCAAGAAGTCCCATTTCACACATGCCATCCTTATAATTCAAATAGGACAATAAAAAAGAGAGAGAGTGGGAGATCTATAAACTGGTGATAAATCAGTGTCCTAAACCAAATTAACCATCGAAATGGATTATCATAAAAATAACGCCATGAAAAATATTCTTCACCTTCCTGGTTCAGCTGCCTATAACAGACAAAGGGAGAGAGGGGGTACGTATATGTGTATATGTATATGTGTGAGTGAGTGTGTGTGTGTGCACATGTGTATGTGCATGTATGTGTACATGTGTGTGTGCGCACATGTATATACCACACTTACACATCTATAGAGATTTACACATGGGCCAAGATACACATACTCTCTCTTTTAAAGAAATTCAGAGCCTACAGGGCATGCATGCTGCTTGCTCCTCCTCCAGTAACACCAAGGTAAAGAAACTGCAGGACTGACCATTAACATTTCCCAGTTTCTAGCACTCTGCTTTCACTCAGTATGGTAAATAATAGTAACCACATGCCAAGAATTATGTTAAACCCTATGGATACAAATGAGCTAAAACAGGCACGATCCTTGTCCTCATAAAACTTCCAGTCAGGGCAGAATAAACAGACATTAATCAAATAATTACACATATAAAATGGTTATAGCTATAAATTCTCGCATGTGCCAACAAGGCACAGGCTGCTATGAGAGTAATGAACAATCCGAGGTCAAAAACAAATGGACCTTTGAGCCAAAAACCAGTAGAGATTAGAGAGATATAAAAAGCCCACTGGCAGGCAGCATCCCACACTGACGAGAGAAACATGGTTCTTCTCAGGACAAGGCCGAGCAGATGGATGAAGAATTTGGTTGGGACCAGGAACAATGAGAGAGGAGAGTAATGCTCCTGACAGGGAATTACATTCACAAAGACACTGAGTGTGAGAGAAAGTCATATATCTGGGGAATCAAAAGGAACTCCAAAGGACAGAGAACATACAGGAAGTGACATCACAGGAGCTGGAGTTGGGGCAGAGGCAGAAGCCACATCATGTAGATTAGGAGCATGGGAAGGGGATGAGGAAGGAAGTGAGAATTGAGCTTTCTCTTGCAAAACCTCACTTCGTTTTCTGTGGAGAATGCACTGGTTTGAGGGAAGGAAAAACCTAGGAAATCCTTTATTAGGCCTCTCCCTAGTCCTCAGCACCGGTCTCACGGAGTCTAAACCAGAAGTTAAACCCTGGATCTAACACTAATTAGCTAAGTGGTCAAGGATAGTTTGTTCCACTCCTTTAAGGCTCAATGTCCCCACTTGTAAAATGGCAACAATAATAGTTTTGGTGGGGACTAAATAAAATCATGCTTGTGAAGCATCTGGCCACCATAAGCCCTCAGTAAGTGTTAGCTATTGGTGGTATTATAGATGCAGGGAAAACAGCAGATTAGAACAATTTAAATAATCGGCCAGAGAGAAATCACTATACCTCACCCATCATAAGGAGGAATGACACACATTCCCTTCACAGACAGATGAGGAGAAGCCATTGCTACTGTGCTGGTTAGTTTTTGTCAACCCCACACAAAGCTAGACTCCTCTGGGAAGGAGAGACCTCAGTTGAGGAATGACTCCATCAAATTGCCCTGAAGGCAGGTCTGTGAAGAATCACTTTCTTCGTTAGTGATTGATGTGGAACAGTCCAGCACTCTGTGAATGGTGCCAACCCTTGCAGGTGGTCCTGGGTTGCACGAGAAAGCAAGCTGAGGGGAGAGAGAAATGACTCAGTAGGACCCATGTTTGAGCAGTTCACAACTACCTGTAACTCCAGCTCCACGGGATTGGCTCCCTCTTCCGGCCTCTGTAGGCACCTGCACTCACGTGCACAGTCCCACACGCATGCACATAATTGAAAATAAATAAATCTAAAATAATAAATCTTTTGTAGAAAGGCAGATATGATTGAATGGATGGGTAGATAGATAGATAGATAGATAGATAGATAGATAGATAGATAGATAGATAGATAGATAAAATAGATTGAACTGAGCAAGCTCTGTAGAGAGCAAGCCAATGAGCATTCCTCCTTGGTCTCTGCTTTAGTTCTTACTTTGATTTCCCTCAGTGATGGAGTATGACTTGTAAGCTGTGAGGTGAAATAAACGCTTTCCTGCCCAAATTGTTTTGGTTGTGGGGTTTATCACAGCAATAGAGAGCAAACTAGAACAGGTCTCAACATGAGAGGCTCCCAAAAGTTCAAACGACTCTTGTTCTATATTGTAAGCATTGCCTGTCTGTGAAATGAAACACTTCATAAAAGCAACCCTAAAGCAAACAAACAAACAAAAATTTCAAGTACTATTGCCACACGCCTTACCAAAATGGAAACAAACACTACTGAAAAGTATGACTTTCTGAGAGTCATGGAACTGAAGCCAAGCCTGGAAGCCTGCTGGACTCCACTCCTGCACCCTCTGCAGAAGCAGGTACCCCAAGGAATCCAGGCCCTTCTCCTTCCCAAGCAGTCAGTCTAACCAGAAGAAAAAAACAAACAGACAAACCTAAAGAGTAAAGCACAGGAGAAATTCTTCTTTACATGGAAAGTTAGGATAACCCAATAAACTCAGTATCTGGTACTAGCATTAATCTTATTCTATAGTGTTACAAAATAGTTCCTGTCATTGCATCAAACCACATCACTTTGAGAATCTCATCGAAAGCCTACAAGAAGTTAAAGAACTGAAACCAAGGTTATCTGTCTGTTGCCATAGCCAGTTGTTATCTGCTTTTGAGGCAAGGTGAGTGATAAACCATTTGCATATCCAAAACTTCTAATGTAACTAGAAACAAAAAGTGACCCTCTGTATTAAGCACAGACTCCAGAATAACAAGACTTCCTTAATTAAATCAAACTGCTTTCCCAAGAAGATTTAGGTAAAACCTACTTGTGGGAAGCCTAAGGAAATTGATGTTGGAATTATATACTTGTTCATAATCTGGGCACTGACTGCTGGGGTACCTCCAGAAAAAAAAAATGGCTTTTTCCCCTAGTTGATCCTTGAGGGCATCTCCTTTAAACTTGCCAGCCTCCTCCAGTAGGAGATAAAATCATGCAGGGGTATAGATTAGCTATCATGTCATTATAGCAGGCTCCGCCGTCTGTTAGAGGTAAATTGCCAGGCGATGTAATAACAATGCACTTTATTTACTGTGCAGGGTGCTTATCTACAGAAATGTTCCCCAGCAAACAAAGAAAGGCACAGCTAAATGCCTTCTCTTTAGAATTATAGACTGAAGCTTTGCCAACACCGTCCACGAATAAAAATACTAAATAATCCCTGTATAAACAGCCTCCCTAAAAATACAAAGCACCTCCCAATAGAGGGGACAGAAAGATGGCAACTGCTGTCTATGATGTCCACAAGCTCTTTCACAGAAGAAAGGAGCCCATCAGTAAGACACAGCTCAAGAACAGGAGGACCCAAAGAATGGTCAGGCTACGCCCAAATCAGAGCAGGCATTATCATCAAGTGAGGAGGAGAAGCAGATGGGGGAGGTGACCGTTTATTGCATGTGGATTCATCTACCCTGCACAGTTGAACACTCTTTCTTTTCATCTTTAAACAGCCCTATGAAGTTCACGGTAAGGAGCTAGTCCACTGAGCTGTGTACTTGAAATTCAAAACCAGACCTGCCTCACTCCAATACCAGTGCCACTAACCTTGACACTAGACCACTCTGAAGTACTTGAGGGCCTCGTCTGAGCTTAGACAGCACACAGGACTCCTATGCTGTAGTCATCATCGCCCACCTCACGCACAGACCTCACCCACAGGAGCATTACAATTTGTGCTCCACCACGAAGGCCAGCAAAACAAAGGGTACCGCTTTACTGAAAACCTAGTACGTGCCTCTCTATCGGGCAGGCTTCTGTGAGTTGGAACAAATGAGTTGAGGAATGAAGAAATCCAATTAAGAAGTCTCAGATACTCCTCAACAGGTCACCAAAATGAGTGTTCTAAGAGAAAGCGATCAGTTAGTCAATAGGATTAACAGAGCTGACAAAAGAGTGTGTCCACGGAACAGAGGCTGTCTGTCCTGAGTTCAGAAAAATGGAGTGCTATTAAAGTTGATGGCATTTATCCAATTGTGCTCAAGGGAGATGGAGAAGAAGTTTAGTAGTTGAAAGATGTTCCAGGATTGCTTGGTTCACTTTAGCCATGTTCTTAATCCTACTGTGTGCCATACTGCATCATAAGCTGTGCTATTTTTCTGTATTATTCCTTTATAATTAGCATACAAAGGGATAGTTTTCCTTATGGCATTTCCATTCCTACTTCATGTTGGTTGATCCTCCCCTGTTCTCTTCTGTCCCCCAGTGCTAGCTCCATGCTCGCACCCTGCCGCTACAAAGGTTCCCCTTTCTTCTGCTTTCAATTCACTTGCGATCTGTTACTTTTCCAATTCCTTTTTCTTTAATCCTCCTCTTCTCATGGACCGTTTTCTAGTTTTAGGACTTCAACCAACACTGACTCCTCCATAAATACACATCTGTAAAAATTAGAAAACCCCAGGTGTGCCTATAACCAATACCTGGGAGGTAGAAGTAGAGGAGAGTTCAAGGTCAACCTTGAGGAGTTTGCAAGTTCAAGGCCAGTTTGAGATATTTAAGACACAGTCTCAAAAAGAAAAGTACCACACAAGCAAGTAAAGACTTGGAAGCTAGGGTCAGAGCAGGAGAAAGAATAAGCTGTAATAAGTATTTCCAAGCCTGGGTTAGCTCATTTAATAAATTTTCCGGTTTTATCCATATGCCTGCAAATTTCATAGCTTCATTTCTTATGACTGAATAAAATTCCATTGTGTATACGTGTCATATTCTCATCTGTTGATGGACAGCTAAGCTGATTTCTGAAGTAGGATGTGAAGTCCTTTGGAGATATGCCAGGAACAGGTTAGCTGGGTCATAGGGTAGTTGTGTTTTTACTTTTTAAAGAATCTGCCATATTTGTTTCCACAGTGGGTACACCAGTTTACAGTCCCACTAACAGAGAACAAAGGTTCTTCTTTCCCTGCATCCTCACCAACATTTGTTGTCTGTGGTGGTTTGCATTGGATGTCCCCTGCATACCTGTGTGATTGAATGCTTGGTCCCTGTGCTCTAAGAGAATGGTGACTAAGAGGGAGGGAAAGCTGTGTGTTGGGAAGTGACACTGTTGACCAGTCAGAAGGGAGAGATGAGGAAGACTGAGAAATCAAGGGTGGCTTCAGAAATCTGGTTTGGAAATGTGGTCAGGGGCTGATTGGATGAATGGGATGAAGGACGGGTAAGGAGTCTGGGATCCATCTATAGTAAAATCACGAGTGAAGTCAGGAAAGACACGAACCTCGGAGGCACAGAAAATTTGGATTCAAAAAAAAAAAAACAAGCCTGCTTTTGAACAAGTTAAAGTTAGAACATCCAGGCTGGCGAGATGGCTCAGCGGATAAGAGCACTGACTGCTCTTCCGAAGGTCCTGAGTTCAAATCCCAGCAGCCACATGGTGTCTCACAACCACCCGTAATGAGATCAGACGCCCTCTTCTGGTGCTGTCTGAAGACAGCTACGGTGAATTACTGGAGCGAGCGGGGGCCGGCAGAGGTCCCAAGTTCAATTCCCAGCAGCCACACACATGATAGCTCATGGCCATCTGTACAGCTACAGTGTACTCATACATATAAAATAATAAATAAAAAATAAATCTTTAAAAAAGTTAGAATATCCAAGGATAGCTATCCAATGAAAAGCGGATGTGTAACTCTGAAACTCACAAAGCCTCTTCAGACATAATAAAGCCTGAGCATCACAAGCAGAGAAGTAAAAGTGAGATCATGAACATATAAGAAATTAGGCAAAGAGACAGAGAAAAAAGCAGGCCTGTCAGCAGAGGCTTAAAATCTCAGTTATTTGGAGGCTGAGGCAGGAGGATTGCAAGTTCAAAGCTGCTTAGAATATGCACTGAGCTGAAAGCAGCTTTGGCAACCTAGTGAGACCCTGGGCTGAAACAAAAACTAGAGACTGGAGAATGGCCTAGAGGAACTGGGTTCGGTTCCCAGCACACTCCAGCAGCTCACAAACACTCATAACTCCAGTTTCACGAAATCTGATGCCCTCTTTTGATTTCCGTAGGCATGAGGCATGAGTGTGGTACACATACATATAGGCAGGCAAAGCATTTATACAACTAAATAAAACAAGCTAAAAGAGGAAAAAAGAAGGCTGGGGTATGTCTCCATGGTCAAGTGTTTGTCTAGCATGCCTGAGGCCCTGGGTTCAATTCCTATAAGATAAGAAGAAGGAAAGGAGGAAGGTCGTTAGACATGGGAACATATGTTAAACAATATTAGATTACACTTTATTAGGTAGTTTTAATTTAAAGAAAGTAGTAAAATCTAGTTTCATTTACCAACTTAAGGGAAAAGGAATGTCGTCACATAAATATGGGGATTTTGCCGTAAGAGGTTTGTTTGTTTATTTTAAGTTCTCAAAGAAAAAATTATGTCAAAAAACCTAAAGTGGTTGATCATTTCTAAAACTAAGCCTCCTTCTAAAAAGGCTGAGGAAGTCAATGTCCTCACAACCTGATGGGAGGCCCTTAGTAAACAATGTAGCACTCCTTTTCTAGCCTCTTACTAAAGGGTCTACTTTAATTAGACCTAATTTTCCCATGCTCACCTCTGCTTTAGCTACGACTGCTCCATTCTTGGATCTTTCATTTTGATGGACCTCTGACCTGGCTGAAACTTGTCATTGAGTAATTATTTTCCTAAGGTGTGTTGGTAAATTCTTGAATTTGCTGGAACATGAGAATGTAGTATCGGTTGTCATTAGATTTGACCAACACTTTGGCTAAGTAGAACATTCTTGAGTCACTGGGTTCCTCGGAAATTTGTAGACATTACTTCACCAAATCAAAGCCCAAGACCAGTTGGGATTTTCCTCTTCATAGATGACTTGCAAAGCTCATGTCTGTAGCCAAATGGTAGCAGGGAAACCCAACCCCCACCCCATCCCACCCCCATGCTTCACTCCTTTACATTTTGAGGTAGACAAATTTCTTCTTTGACAATAATAAAAGTCAACAATTCAAAGTCACAAGTCCTTCTCTGCCTCATTAGACGTTCTCATCATTGAAGATCGCTCAGATGTCCTTTTCTAACCCATAAGCCTTCCTCCTCCCACCTTTCCAAGTAGAATTCTCTTATTCACATATATGATGAATTTCCCCACTAACAACTGCAAAGAGGACCATGTTTTCTACAGAGGAAGAAAGAAAATAGTTTAAATAATGCAGGGTCTTATTTTAGTAGGTGATTTTAATTATCACATTGCTAACTGAATAGGGACTCAAATGTTGGCTGGTTACCTACCTCTTCCAACTTTATCCCGTGAAAATTTGAGACACTCTTTGGAGTAAGTGTACTTGAACTTCAGCAGGTTTCAGAACCACCTAGAGGAACAGTTGAACTATAGCCCGCTAAGCCCCGCCCCCCAGTTTCTGACTCATGGGCTGTGTTTGTGATGTTTCTCATGGCTGTGACAAGATACCTGGTAAATACAACTTAACAAGGGAAGGGTTTATGTTGGCTCATGGGTAGATTGTCCATCATGACAGGTAAATAATGGCAGTGGGAGCATGAGGCAGCCGATCACCGTGTAGGCACCTTCAGGAAGCAGAGATAGACAAACACTAGTGTTCAGCTCAGCCCATGAGACAATGCCTCCCACATTCAGGGTGAGTCTTTTCCTCCTCGTTAAACCTCTCTGAAAACATCTTCAGAGACCCAGGCAGAGGTATGTGTCAATAGAGAGGTGGCTCAAAGGTTAACTGCAGTCACTGCTCTTCCAGAGAACCTGAGTCTAGTTCCCAGCACCCACACGGTGGCTCACAACCATAGGCAACTCCAGTTCCAAGGAATCTAACACCATCTTCTGGCCTCTGTGAATACCGGCCCTGTGTGTGGTTTACATAAATACCTGGAGGTGTGTGTGCATGTGTGTGTGTGTGTGTGTGTGTGTGTGTGTGTATGTGCGCGCGCACAACATCATCATCATCATCATCATCATCATCATCATCTATAAATAACCCCATAGTGTGTCTCATAGGTGATTCCTAATAGAGTCAAGCAGACAATAATGATGAACCAACACAGGTATGGCCCAAGAATTTTCTCCCCTAACAAGTTCTATGCTGTGCTGTTTGGTCTGGGTATCATGTTAAGAACCAGAAATTTAGAGTACTTTAGAAATGTAAGAAGATGGACTTATTCTTTGAAAGCAAGAGAAATCAAGGTTCAGATTAGGACTTTTCATGTACCCCCAAAGTCATCAAAATTTGTCTTGATAAACATAAACCTAACACAGACAACTGTTAGCCTATGTGGGCCCTAAGAAAAGACATCTGATGTGTCTCTTGGCTCCTTTTTATTCACTTACCACTCATGAACAAGAGCCTTTAATCAGAGTTACTTATGTGATTCTCTATCCTGAGTGACTCATTAATTCAGTGGTCCAAGTATGAACCCAGAGAGATTTTGTGTGCTTTAGACCAGTCTCCTTAACAATTACAATTATATATTTTTAAAATTCATGTCTATCTTGTTCTTTTCTGTTTCTCAGGCTTTCCATTCTCTCTGCCTGCCCTCTTTTCTTCCATGAGGTAAGAGAACAGTGATTCTTGGATTAAGACTTGACAAACCACCAGTAGTTACATATTTCCTGCCACAACAGCCTTTCCACTTGTCACTGAAAATGGTGGTCACCAACCCCACCAACTCCCAACCTGCCTCCTGTATATAAGCCTTTATGTGGTGACTGTTGTACCCCTTTTCTTAAATGATGTTACTAACTTCTTTGAGCACTGTAATTTCCTTAGATTTTTCTGCTGGCTTTGCGGTGACTAAAGTTGCGTTGTAGCGCCACCTAGAGCCTGCTGCTGGTAAGGCCTAGGACCCAGAGCAGACGGATGCGGGGCACTCGGTTCCAGTAAGTTAGCAGGCGTAGGCTAATGAAAACTTAGCTCTCCGGGATTCAAATGGACTCCAAGGCTATAAGAAATTGCTCCGCGTTAGGTGAAAGAGGCCTTCCCTCTGGACCTGTGACTTGATAACTCTCATTTTAAATGGTGTCATCGGCTTGGATTTTGGTTTCACATTAGGACTTTAACTCCGAAAACACAGTCTTTGCAAAAGCATTTCGATAGGGAAGGCGCCTGGGGAGAAGTTCAGCAGCTGGCAGACCTTTTGGCTCTGCTTCAGCTGCGTGGAGATCAGTGTGGCCTGGCCCAAGGCTGGTCGCCATGGAATGTGCATGTACCTGGGTCCATTAGTCTCATTTAATGTTTTTGTTTTTTCCCCTAGTGGTTAAGTGTGAGCACCAAACACCCTGGGTTTTTTGTTTTGTTTTGTTTTGTTTTGTTTTATGACACATACATCACAGGTCAGTGCCTTCCATGAGACCTGTTTGATAACTGAGTACTTACACAGAGAGCAAGGAAGCAACATTGGAAGACACTTAGACCCAGGAGGGTGAGCTGAGTGCTCAAGCAGAGCTAGGGATTTGTCCCTGTAATTTAAGTATTGACTCTTTCTCCTGCTTGGGAAGAGAAATAGAGACATTGCTGCAAACCTCCTTCAGGCAGCAGCCTGCACCAAAGCTGCCCTAGGTCCCCACCACCAAGTTCTTTCTTGAAGGGCTAGTCTTCTCCCACCATGAAATGGACTGGGGTGGATTTTAAAGCACAAGGGACTCACATGCCCTTCTCTTGACTATTTATATCAAGAGGTATGAAAGCTGAGCCATGCCAATGATGGGACCCCCGTAAAGGTCCATGAATTTTGTCTGCTAGCCACCTTGGGACTGCTCCAGCTTCTCCATTTTCTAGGCCTCCCAGTGTGACTTTTTTATGAATTCCATGAGTCCTGTGCCCAAAATCAACTGAAATAGTTCACTAATAGTCAAATTGCTGCCTAACGAAACCAGGGATGCTACAGGAATAACCGGAGCACCCCCCCCCCCCCCCCCCCCCCCCCGCCCGGGCACCCCAGAAAAGAGGTGAGCAGAACAAATGAAAAAGACCTGGCTTGCATCTGACTGTGAAAGAGAAAAGTCTACGGTCAGTCAGGCCAGAGATAGGGCCCCAAAGTTCAGTCACACCAACCACATGAGCATATGAAGGGCTGCAGACCCACAACCCTGACGGAGTGTAGAGCAAGGATTCCACACGAATCAGGAGCCTCTTTTGGAATTATATCCAGATGAGCCAAATGGCTCAAGTGAGGCCTATGAACCTTCTAGTGCCTTTAGTCCGTGCTGCTCTGTGCCGTCCCAGTCCTCCAGACATTCCTTACGCACTTGTTTCTAAAATCCCATCCCAAAAGGAGACACAAACAGCATCTACCCTTCCTCCTGAGGTCTCAGCAGACAAATCAACGAGGTTATTGGCCTAGCTTACAGAGCACAATGAGGTGCTAGCTTACACACACCACACACTTCCCCTTCCCTAGCCTTTCCCAGCCTAGATACACTAGCCCCTCCTTAAGGCCAAGTGCGCTGGGGGAAAGGCTGCAAAGGACAGGGATTGGAAGCAGCTAGGTACTCAGATGACCTTCACAGGCTCAGCATCCTTCCTACCCCTCTATGAAGGGATATAACCGACAATCCCAGCAATGGGGACAATCTTTTGTAGGAACAGCTGAACCCCCAAGAGGACAGGCTAAAAGGATAGTCCTGTATACACACTCGCACACACATACACACACACACTATCCCTCCCTGGAGCTTAATTTCTCTGGGCAGCATGGCCACCAGACTGTAGGTTAGATAAGAATCTGGAGCTGCTGCTTTTTTTTTTGGGGGGGGGGGGCGTGGGCGGGTAGAGGAGTTTGATTGATTGGTATGTGGGTGGGGTTTTTTGTTGTTGTTGTTGTTGTTGTTTGGGGGGGTTTTTTTGTTTTTTATTTTATTTTATTTTATTATTTTAGTAATTCTCACTGACTAGCCCTGGTGGTCCTGGAACTTAAAGAGTTTTGCCTGTTTCTACCTCCTTAATGCTAGCACAGTGTTTCTCAACCTGTGGGTCATAACCTCTTTGAGGGCTGTCTATCAGATTCCAGCATATCAGATATTTACACTACGATTCATAACAGTAGAAAATTTGTAGCTATGAAATAGCAACAAAATAATTTTATGGTTGGGGGTCACCACAGCATGAGGAACTGTATTAAAGGTTAAGAACAGCTGTGCTAGGATAACAGAAGTAGCACATCTAGCAGTTATCTAATTTCTTGATACAGACTTTGAATCCTGCTTCATCCTCCTCAAGAGATGAGGCCAATGTGGACCCAGGTTACCAACCCTTAGGCTGTGCCAAAGCCTCCCAGCTCTGAACTCTGTGGAGGTGCAGACAAGGAGACACTGATGTGGAAACACGTTCTTAAATGTGTCCCTTTAACACATGAGCATAGAGAGAATAGGAAAACAAGAAAGGAATTAACGGAGAGTAGAGAAGAACAGGAAAGGAAAAAGGAAATTAAAGGCTGTAAATTCCAGGAAATCAGAGAACAGACCTGTGCCCCAGGGGCTGGAGCTGCACCAGGCTTGGGGCTCTCAGCAAATGTTAATTGAATGAAAAACACAGAGAAGAAAAGTTGACACAAGATCAAGGTGGGAGAAGACGCCCCGGAAACATCTTTACCCAGATTCCCCAGACCTTCCCACAGCAGCTTGGGACTAGCCTCCAGTCCCTGACATCCTACGGGGTGAGGGGGGGGGGGAGCGGGGGTGGGGGGGAGGGGTGGTGGGAGGGGCTGGCTGCTGGGCAGAGTGAGGTTACTGTGCTTATGCTGCAACACTTCTCTGAAGCACCAGTCCTTGCTGATCCCCTCCTTTTTCGCCCTTAAAAACACCCGTCTTGATGCAGGGAAGAGTCACTGGTTTCATTTGAAACAATTCCCAAACAGGATATAGTGTCTCCAACAGCTCCTGGGCCCTTGGCAATCGTCAAGAGCAGGTGTTTCACGCAAGTGCTGAGCAGCACGTACTGTGTAAAGAGCCAGGGCGAGCTGGGTGGAGGCCAGGAGAGCAGCCCAGGGCATGGGCACTTTGGAGACCAGCCTGAGCCTCCTCTGGCTTCCAGGCATTTGAACTCTTTCCTCACGCCTTACCTGCCCTCTTGCAGCCCCCCTCCACCAATCTTTAACCTGATGGAAATTGGGAGATCCCTTTTGTTATTTCTATAACCAGTAAGACTCCCACCAAAATCAAAACCCAGGTCCCAAAGAGAGAAAAATAACCTACAGTGAGCAAAATGGAAATGGGAGGGATGAGGAAGGCCTATGGTAACAGCATAAACCAGGAAGGCATTACACTGACACAGGCCAAAACAAACACACAGGACTGGGACTGCTGAGAACAAGTTCATAGGTTAAAAAATAAATAAAAAATAAAAGTCCACACGCATTAGAAGCCAAGCGTCTAGTGGTAAAGTGGAAACAAGTTGTCCTCTCATTCTAACCCCAGAGACTTTATAAGCAGCCCTGGGCAAGTCAGGCACTCCTCGGCACACACCCAGGGGAAAGGAAAACCTCCATCTAAGTAAAAATGTATGCGTGGGTATTACAGCAAAATGATTCCCGAAAGCTAAAGCGTGGAAACAAAGATCTACAGTTTGATGACTGGATCGCACACTGGAATAGCCTCTTCCTCATTCCTCAAAAAGAGAAATGGAGCATTGATACACACTATGACGCCAAAGAAACTGGAAAGCATCGTGCTAAGTGAAAAAAGGCAGCCACCACACTGGACTTTAGGCTAAATGACTCCTTCATATTTAATGCAGGTTAATGTTCTCCCTTTAGGACAGAAACAAAGTTTTGGGGGTTTTTTTTGTTGTTGTTGTTTGGGTTTTTGTTTTTTGGGGTTTTTTTGGGTTTTTTTTTTTTTTTTTTTTTTTTTTTTTTTTTTTAAGGCAAGGTTTCTCTGTGTATCCCTGGTTGTCCTGAAACTCACTCTACAGACCAGGCTGGCCTTGAACTCAGGAAGCCACCTGCCTCTGCCTCCCAAGTGCTGGGATTAAAGGCGTGCACCACCACCACCCGGCTAAGATTTTATTTTTATAAAATTAGAGTTTGGAGGGCAGGGTGAGAGGTAACACAGAGGGTGGTTAGAAGGCTCTAACACTGACTGCGGTGATGGTCATTCAGCGCTGTGAATGTGCTGAACAGCACACTAATCACGGGCTTTAAGTGACGGAACGGTACGGACTAAGTTTGTGAAAGGAAAGGGAGAGCGGCTTCCGGAGTAGGAAGAACGGTAAGCACGTGCATAGGATACGTAGAAGGCAGCTCATTCAGTCTTGCACACAGGAGGGGCTTCTCCATATTCCTTCTTCGCCTTACCATCCCCTCAAGACTCCTGCTGCAACACTTCTCAGAGGGTTCTAGTAGTGGGGAACCCTCCCTGCTTTGTTTTCATGACATACATAACTGATAAGTGCTTTCTAGATATATGTATATTTACAGACTAGAGTCAGAGAAACTTGGAATACTTCATCTGAGGCCCCAGAGGTATTACCTGAAGCCAAAATATAGTGCCTAAAATATAAAAAATATATCCTATATTTCCCTCCCTCCCTCTCTCTCATACCCCACCAGTTCCTCTCTATCCAACCCAGCAGGGTCATCCCAACACAAATGAGCAGGGCAGGGAGGTGACAAGGACGTGGATCTAAGGGTAAATTAGCTAACAGACACAGCCCACATCACATTCACTCACATCTCATCAGTGATGATTCATTTTCAAACCACACTAAGATGCAAGGGGTTCTGGGAAACGTTCTTGTTTGGGACGCTGAAGAAAGACCACACTCGTGTTTAGTGGACAGCTAGCCATCCTTGCCACACTTAGACTTGAATCGATTTTCAACCTACCTAGCAGCTCCATCATCATGAGGCTCACAGAACCAAGAACAATGGGAAATGGATATCGATGATCCTATCAGATTTGGGAAATCAGTCAGAAGAGCCTGGTGCTCCTAAAAAGAAGAAGGTTCTGGTAAGTGCCAGAATATCCAGTACTCTGCCTTCTTATATAAACTATTGGTGCCAGGATGTTGTCATGGAAATTTGAGGTGAACCGGGAGGGTTGAAGGACAGAGGAAAAGGTGATCACCGAGGCTGATTTAGTCTCTGTCTCTGGGTGCTCGGGGATCCATTAGAAGCAGAACAGCAAGTGCCATGTGGAAGAGAGATGCAGCCCGAGGGTGAAGGATAGCAGACCCCTTGCTCTGGATGCTGTCTCAGCTGCCCTGCTTATACTTCAGCTCCAAACATTTACATTTAGGTCCAGCTTCCTCCACCATCATGTTAGAGGTATGCTTACATTCTTTGTTCCTATATTTATATTCTGCTGAAGACAGATGATTTCTTCCCATTCTATACTCCTCAAACACAATAATGTACTCACTTAAGCTGCACTTCTATGCCCTCCTGACCTCCGAGTAGGTACAAGGAGCACTCCTGCCTGCCGCTTCAGTCAGAGAAGTGCCACTTAGGCCTGTTTTAAATATGGCGCCAACTTGAATATGAAGTTCTTAAGCCAAGTGTCACTTTATTCTTTTAAGTGTGAGAAAAGGGAAATCCAGTGGAACAAGACTGCACGACACTGTGTCCCAAAGGCTGGCTTAGAACTTAGGGTCTCAACAGCATTACACTGTCCTCAGTAATTCTTGACAAAAATAGTTTCTCAAGTACATGGTGCACTTGGAAAATGCCAAGCAAGTCTCTATTCCCAAGATGGCATCCAGAAGAAGTATTATGCAAAGGTGCCTGTTTCGTTATTCGCTGGGGCTCCTTTTCACCGCAAGTGACAGAAAGCCAATGAGTTATGTCAGACCAAAAAGAGAGACTTTAGTAAGAGGGTCAGAGAGCCAAGACAGGAAGGACCACCATGGCTGGGCAGGAATGTGTGGGACCAGGGACTCAAACAGCTGTAAAAGTCCCTTTCCACCTTTCCCCTCGGCTTTTCTACAGCCTCATCATTTCTCCACTTCAGCACACATTTGTCTGCCAGGCTACTCTGTCATCACAGGGCAGAAGACAGGGTCTTACCAGCCCCCAGGTTTCACCTCTGAGACTTGTGGCTCTACCCTTTTTTCCCCCAAAATTGTAGTGGAATGTTATTTGGATGCAATAAAAAGCATTCTTTGTTGAGTGTGTAATTCAGGAGTTCCCACAGATGTGAATCACCACATGACCAGCACCAGATGAAGATTTCTGTCATTCCAAACACTTCCTTTGCATCTTACCAGAGGATCCACATCCCCCACCCCACTCAGCCCTAGAAACACTGGTGTGCTTTCCACATGCAGAGGTTGACTTTTCTGGGATTTCATATAAATAAAACTGTACAGTAGGGAGGATGATTTTTTCCATCCAGCAGCGGTCTGGAGATCACCTCCCCGTTCTGAGTATTGGTGGTTACAGTGGTTAGTTCCCTTTCGTAACTTAGTAATATGACATTGTGCAAACAAAGGGCAATTTGTTTCTCTAACATTGATGGACACCTGGATTGTTTCCATTCGGGAGCTGTGATGAATCAAGCTGCTACAAATCCACACAGAGGAAGTTGTGTAGACACAGTTAAGTTTTCATTTCTCTTGAGTAAATAAATACTTAGATGTGGGATTGCCAGGCCATTCTTTAAGTGTATGCTTTATTTATAAGAAACTCTGACTGCTTTCCAAAGTGGAGACACTATTCTATACCTCTACAACAAATCACCATTCCAGTGGCTACACATCCCCTAAGGTACTTGGTAGTGTTAAATCTTGTCTGCTCTAGGTGTTCAAATAGGAAAATGAGAGTACTCCAAAATTGTGCCTTTGATTTATGTTTTCTTAATAAGTGCTATTTAACATCACCTCTGGTTGCTTTTCAGGTGGGATTCTTCTTTGGTGAACAGTTTAACTCTTTTGTTGACTTCTGAAGGCCTGCCTTATTGTTAGGAGCTCTCATGTATCTAGAAACTGGGATGTAGCTTGCTGACAGAGTGCTTATGTAACATACTCAAGGCTCAGGATTTGTCACCACACACACACACACACACACACACACACACACACACACATACTACAAGTTTTTTTAAGAAAGCTGTTTCTATGTTCCAGATATGAGCCTTTTGTCCAATGCAGGCTCTGTGAACACTTTCCCCTAAAATGGCTGCTTGTCTTCTGCTTTTCTTACATTTCAAAGAGCAGCTTTTAATTTTTAAGAAATTGAATTCATCCACTTTTTATTCTCCTCTAGTTCTTATCCAAAAAAACAACAGCAACAACAATCAAAACCAAAAATTGAGTAGCTGAAGAGATGTTAAGACTGATTGATGATCTTGCAGAGGACCAGAGGTGAGCTCCAGCACCCACATAGGGAGACAAACAACTAACTGCCTGTAATTACAAACCCAATGTCCTTCTCGGTCTCTACGTGCACATACCCATATACAAACATCAAATACAAGGTAAAAGCACTTTCTACAAGCCTAAGCTAGCAACCTGAATCCAATCCTTGGAACCTGTGTCGTAGAAAGAGAGAACCAACACCTACAACTTGTCCTCTGACCTCCACAATAACGCTGTGGCATGCAAACACTCTGGCAGACGTGCATGTGCTTCTCTCTCTCTCTCTCTCTCTCTCTCTCTCTCTCACACACACACACACACACACACACACACACACACACACACACACACACAGTGGGGAATAAGAAATGATACAGCTGTGAAAGTGGTTGCTGCCCAAGTTTGGAGTCTGGAGCTTGACTATCCAGAGCCCACTTGTGTTCCAGTGCACAGGAGTTGGATCCCCAGAGTGATCCGGATTAAAGTAGCCATATCAGCAAGCTCTGGACTCAGTTGAGAGACCGTGTCTTAAGGAATAAAGCGGAAAGTGATTGAGAAAGACTCCTAATGTCAACTTCTAATCTCCTATGCACATATGTGCATACACATGTGAACATGCATACTCCCACTCACATAACACACACACCTTGTTTTTTTGTTTTGTTTTTTGTTTTGTTTTGTTTTGGTTTTGTTTAGTTTCCAAATCTGAAGCCACGGAGATTCCTTTCCATGATGTCTTCTATAGCTTTCCTCGGTTACTTACTTGATGCTCATTTTGTCTGTGGTACATCTATAACTTGTAAACCAAGATTTCTGCAGGGGGACTCTGACTGATGAGCTTAGGCAAATGCTCTTTCCTAAATCAATCAATACAGCATTTCACAAAATGTGTTAGCCAGCAGGACCATGTGATTAAGAAGAGGACATGATTGGTAGCCAGAGGAGGGATTTACTATATATAGGAATATACATTTTGTGCCTATATCTCTTAAAATCTGACTCTACCCTTTCTGTCCCCCAAGACAGGATTTCTCTGTGTAGCTCTGGCTGTCCTGGAACTCGCCCTGTAGACCAGGATGTCCTCAAACTCAGAGATCCTGCCTCTGCCTCCCCAGTGCTGGGATTAAAAACATGTAACACCATCATCTCACTGGCTCTACCCATCTTCTGCCTTTTAAAGCTAACAACATTTTATTTATTTTATAGAGATGGGGTATGCCCTGGCATGCATGAAGACGTCAGACTGCAACCTGTAGAAATTGCTTCTTTCTTCCTAGCATGTGAACCTCTGGAATCAAACTCAGGTCATCAGGCTTGGCAGCAAGTGCCTCTTCTCACTGAGCCATCTCACTGGCCAATTTAATTAACTTGATATAATCAATTGATTTTGAAACAACTCTAATTTGGGATATTAAAATTTTTCATATTACTGAATAGCCAGATCTTACCAATATTTAAACACAATTTTCCATGTTGCCTAACAAAGTCCTGGTCACCTTTCCGTGCCTGACCTACTAAAACACCATGCTCTGTAGCACCAGCCTCTGAATGGAACAGTGGCCATCCCATAATATGAGCTGCTTACAAGAGAACATCACAGCTGGGATTGTTGACATTCTCTCGAAGGAGGGGACAGGCAGAGTCATTGTTACTCAACCTGAATTTCTAGCCAGTTGAATGTATTCTGCCCTAATGGTCCCTGGCCTTGAGGCTTCAGTAAGGGTAGAATACATTGGCTGGGAAAGAATAGGGAAGAGGGGCTCCAGGTGCACAGCCATTGGAAACCACCATCCATGCTGGCAAAGATTTTTCCAACGCAGCTGCTTTAGGGCACCCACACTCCTGCCCTGTAAGGAAGCCCAATATGCTCACAGGTTCCCCATGGCAAACTCTGATTGGAATCAAACTTTGGTTTGTCATTGCAATTTTGTAGAGAGGGAGAAACATGACTCAGTGTCTTTCACATCTCTACACACTGCCCTCTGTGCCTCTTGGGAGAGAAATCTCAAAATCTCAAAGCGTACTACATCATCAAGAAGCTTTTAGGGACTCCTCCCATGAAGCTGGCTATGACCACGACACATAAAATATATCTGTCTTCCCTACTGTACGTCCTATGAGCAAACACCTGATCTTGCCACAGCTCTATGGCCAATTTAACTCTATGGCCATCCCGGTAGATGATAGATTTGTGTGTTAAGGGCTGGATTTGCTCTCTTCTGTTTGTCAAACACTGTTTAGGTGATGGAGAGAGGGACAGCTTAGAAGGCTGTCGTGTGCTAGAATTACTTTGCAGAATTTTTATGAGAAAATTTCTCACTAGAGATTAACGGCTGGTTCATTAATTCAATCGAAGAAAAACAGAAAGGTAGAGAATTCGGTATCAGTCTTGCTGTGACTTTTCACCCTTGCCCAGGGGACAATAACTCAAATGCCTTCCTTGCCATCAGGATCCACAGGGCAGGACCGAAGTCAACTTAATAAGGAACAGTTAGCCTCCCTGCAAGAATACTCCAAAGAAGTGGATACACGCCTCCATCCCTAACCTAGGAACTGTCTCCACTGATAGCAACTAGCCAATGAAAACTTAGTTTCCTCCCTGGGGAAACAAGCCGCTGTTAAGTGTAGGCTGCATGCCCAGCTGTAGATGCCCAACATGAAATGAACTCAATGGCATCTTTGGAGGTTTCTTGTCTCTCAGTGTGAAGTCATGACCTGCTATATATATTATTTTAACCTTATAGGTCTTCTGTGTGTATATTATGCCTTCCGGATTTATATTTTTATGGAACTCACCAGAATGTCTCTGTGCCTACATGCATTTCTTGTGCTTTTCCTTTGGTTCTTTTTTGTTGTGGTGGTTGGTTGGTTGGTTGGTTGGTTGGTTGGTTGGTTGGTTGGTTGGCTGGCTGGCTGGCTGGTTGGTTGGTTGGTTAGTTGGCTGGTTGGTTGGTTGGTTGGTTGGTTAGTTGGCTAGCTGGCTGTCTGGTTGCTTGCTTGCTTGCTTGCTTGCTTGGCTGGCTGGCTGGTCAGTCGGTCAGTCGGTTGGTTGGTTGATTGGTTTGTCCTATTCTGACTTGTTTGATTTTGTTTGGTATTTTTATTTTATTTTATTCCTTAGATATCTATTTGTTTCCTAACAAGAGACAGAAAGATTGTGAGTCTGAATAGGAAGTGGGGGGGAGGGATAGAGGGAGGAGACTCCATAATCAGAATATATCATAGAAAAAAACTGTTTTCAATAAAAGAAAAAAATAAGAAAAGAATTCTCTGCGGTGAATAGTATCCACTAAGTTTGACCACACGCACTATTATTCTTATAAACAACAAACACACCTGCAATTTGCTGGACCAGGTGCTCAAACAGTGACAGTATTAGAGGGGAGTCTGTGGTGATCAACTCTAATAAGCTAGATACTGTGAAAACTTGTGTGAACAAACACATCCATCAAATGCAGTTCTCTGGATAGAACCTAAAACAGAACAGGCCAAGGAGAAAAGTGGGAGCAAATCAGGTCACAGGAACAAGAAGGCTAAATTTAAACTGTCGTTAAGGAAAGTTATCCAAACCCTGCCGCTATTAAGCATGAGTACAAGGCCTATAATTATCACACAGTCGTTGATTTAAAAATGAAACACTGGATATATTCACAACAGTACCTTTCCATAAATGAGTGTATATGTATGATAAGAAATAGCTAACATAAAAGCCTTTTAGTGAGCCTGATAAATCTCTTCTGTCACAGGCATGGCTGCCCTGGTGTGTGTAGGGGGGTGTCTAGCCTCTGGTCCCCTGCTCACAATAAAAGAACAAACAAAAACAAAAACAAAAACAAAAAACCTTCTTTTTACTATTCTAAATGCAGGACAGAACTTACATAAAGTTTCCACCGAAACAATGATTATCTGATATAGCTGGGACCACTCTGGGCAGGATATCTTCAATTTGTTTTCTTGTATCATGGTGCTACACAGGTGGCTAAAGTAGCCACTGCAGCACACTAAGGGCAAGAGAATGCAACTTTGTAGGTCTCTAGACAGCAGGCCCCTCAGTCTTCCTGCATTAGTGAGGCTTCTAATCACTGGAACAAGTTCTAGGAGGAGGGGTTGGTTTAGGATCACACTGACAGAGGTCTCATCCTGGCCATGAGGATGTAAGAGAACTGAGCAGGCCTCAAACTAAAGTCAGGAAGCAGAGAGAGAGAGAGAGAGAGAGAGAGAGAGAGAGAGAGAGAGAGAGAGAGAGAGAAAGAGAGGAGTGGGGGAGAGTGGAGAGAGGGAGGGAGTGGAGAGAGAGAGGGAGAGAGAAGAGGGAGAGGGGTAGAGGGAAAGGGGGAGAAGAAAGGAGGGAGAAAGGAAGGAAGGGAGAGGAGAAAGGGGTGGGAGAGAGAGCCTGTGGTATTGTCTATATCTTGGTGTGTAAAGGTTTACTGGGCCAGGGAAAGAACAAGTCAAGTTTTTCAATACAGCATAATATTATTATCAAGGCAAGAGAGTTAAGATGTAGCTCTGTGTTAGAATACCACTTCTGTGCACAGGCCCTGGGTCCAATCCCTAGCACTGAAGAAAAAAACCAAACAAGTAAGATGGCAGGCCATACAATTTTTAATTGTTCAGTAGGATTTCCAGAAACCTCTAAGAGCTCCCAAATTTACTGTGAGAATTATGAGGGTAAAGCAGTTATCCAAATAAGGGGACAAAAACATAAAATATGAAATTATAGAGATTTCTAAAATAGAAATTGTGTCAACAAGAGTCTATTGTCATTGTCTTTGAGTAAAGAGTAGTGACTAAGTTAGTGAAATAACAAGTGCACAGATATTTTGTTTGCTAGAATTCAAATGCTTAGGTTTATCTTATTATGTTTATGTGTACTTTCTCTGCATGTATGTATGAGTACAATGTGCATGTGTGGTGACTCCAGAAGTCAGAAGCGGGAGTCTGATATCCTGGGACTGGAGGTACAGGTGGTTGTAAGCTGCCACATGGGACCTGGGAATAGAATCTGGGTCCTCTGCAAAAGCAACAGCTATTTTTTTTTTTTTTTTTTTTTTTGCAACAGCTATTCTTAAGACTCTCCCATCTCTGGAGTTTTTTAAAGTTTTTTTTTTAAGAGTACTTTGCTTGGGGCTGGAGAGATGGCTCAGCAGTAAAGAACACTGGCTGTTCATCTAGAGGTCCTGAGTTCAAATCCCAGCAACCACAAGATGGCTTACAACCATCTTTAATGGTATCTGTTCTCTCCTTCTGGCATGCAGGTATACATACAGACACAAAGCTATATATATATATATATAGTCTTTTTTTAAGTGTGCTTTGCTTACATGTCTGTATGTTCATCATGTGCATGCAGTGTCCTTGGAGACCGAAAGGGGGCACTGGATTCCCTGGAACTGGAGTTACAGCCGGTTGTGAGTGGTCTATGGGTCGTCTGCAAGAGCAGCCAGTGCTCTTAACCACTGAAGCATCTTTCTAGCCCCAGTGCTCTAGAAGTCCAGGCATCTTAGGAGTTTCTACTCTCTAAGCTGGCAGAAAACCCACGGCAAGTATAAATAACCTATGCATAAGTGAAGGTGGAGCCAACAGTTCACATTCATTCTGTGATAATGCACAAAGCCCAGGTCCTACAGTGGTGCTTCACAAAGGGGGAAATCCTTGCTCCTGCCACCAGCTTCTACGGTACTTGCAGAGAGGGCCCATCCCGAGTCCTTAAGTTATTTCCACTAGGTCCAAATAAGAAACAAACTAACTTGCTTCATTTGTCTTCTGCCTCCAGATCAGATATTTGTCTCATCGCTGACTAGTTTTTGTCTAAAATGAGAGTCATTTGCTCTTTGCTAGAGAGGCTCAGGTGTCACCGGTGCTTTCCCATTTTTACATCATGTGTGCCTGGGGACTTCAGCAGGATTACCATAGCATAAAGCACACTAGAAAGCAGAATGAGGACAAGACTTGCTGGACCCCACAGAGGCTGCCGGGGGCTCAGGAAACCCCACTTTACTGTTGTGGGGCCTCTTCCTTTACACGGTCGCACGCATCGTTGAAGGGAAGCATGTTCTGCCGCTGCTTAGAGTACCTTGAGAGGTTTTTAGGCTGGCCTTCTCTTCTCTGGGCCTACATATTCATATATGGAAACATCTCCAGTGTTTCATCTTTAAATCAAAGACTATGTGACAGTTATAGACCTGTGCCCATGTTTAATAGCCGCAGAGCTCAGATAACTTCCCTTAACAACAGTTTAAATTTAGCCTTCTTGTTCCTGTGACCTGACTCATGCCCACTTTGCTTCGGGGCCATTTCTGTCTTAGGTTCTATCCAGAGAACTGCATTTGAAGGGTAAACTTGCTCTTACAAGTCTTCATAGTATTTAGTTTGTAAAAGTACACTAACATAGACTCCCCTTCTAATATTGTCACCGAACATCTGGTCCAGGGAAACAAAACCATTTTCCTTTTGAAAAAAACAAAATGCATACAGTGTTTATCTTGTGAGGTGTATAAAATACTGACACTTACCAGGCAGGGGTGTGTGTGGAAGGAGCCTGATGAAACCAGTACAGATTCCCTCTCTTTCGGCAGGCAACTTGAATATGGTGCCAACATTTCAAAACTTGAACTTACAGTGGCAAAGAGGTGTTTCGTCAGGCATAGCAAGAAACTCTGAGTTTATAGCTAGCCAGAAGAGACAAAGTCACTATTCTACTTTGGACAGTACCTTCTAAATTTCCATGAATTTCTTTCATTCTCTCTGACTAGACAATGGTGATCTGATTTGAATATGTTCTTATTTTTACACATATACACATGTTCACACACATTGTTATTGTTGTTGTTGTTGTTTACAAAAATTGAGACATTTTCCCTAATAGAAGTTTACTGCAAATGCTCTCTGGGCACGAACAACTTTTTATAATGGCTCAGGTAATTCTTTCAAGCAGTGGCTGCAAGTTGAACAAATATACCAAACCCATTACTCATGTGGTGTCACTTTCTCAGGAGTTGACTGACTTAACGAATGGCTGCCAATCATAGTGTCTCATCAGGCCTCCCTACCTCCATATAACATCTGACACTGCTGGCAACAGACTCAAACCTCTCTGATCCAATCAGAGTCGGTCCTATTCTGACACAGAATAGGAGCTATGACAGTATGTCTAGTGCTAGGCTTGGAGGTCCTTGAGTCTGTCCTGGCGGTGGCAGGCCTATGGCAAGTGGCTGGTAATTGTAGGGCCAAATACTGGCCTGAGAAGAGGGTCTTAGGTGAGGAGCTAAAGGTTAAGGTACTCTCCACTGAGAATGAAGAGTGAAGCCACGGACTCAAGAGCAATTTCAGTCACCAGCTCAGGAAAGGAATACGGAACATAGTAGGCTGATCTCTGGGTTTGAGGTTCGGCCAGCCTGGTATACATAATGAGTTCCAGGACAGCCAAGGCTACATAGAAAGTCTCTCTCTGAAAATCCAAAACTTTTGGAATATTTGAGAGTCTCTAATCTCTTAGACTTTTTCATTCAATTATACCCATTCTGCTGGCCATTAGTGATAGTAAAGTGATTTTCAAAAATAAATAGTCAATGAATAAGGTGTATTGGTTGCTGGTTTTCAAGAACTCAGAGAATTAGAAGCAGCTAGGGAGTCCATATACCTCTGGAGAACAGAGCCTAAAAGGAAATAGCAATGCCAGCACCCAGAGAGACAAAAGCAGATCTGCCCCTAAGATCCACTGAAAGGACTTGCAAATGACAAAGATGTATGGGGATCTTAATCTTCTTTGCCATTTTCTTTTCTTTAACCTTCTCCTTTAAATGCTTAAGATTCTTAAATCTTCACCAACAAAATCTCCCACTGATGGTGGACAAACTTAAACTTGTTGGATTTGAATTAACATCATCGTTCCTGAGAGCTAGAGAGATGGCACAGTGGTTAAGAATATGGACTGCTCTTCCAGGGATCCAAATTTGGTTCCCATCATCCATGCTGAGCAGGTAGCTCACACTTGCTTACCACTTCGGATCCAGTGGATCCGATACCTTTTATGCATTCATGAGCACATACCCCCATCCATCCCCCACACACACATTCATAATACATAATTAAAAATTAAGATGAATAATCTTTAAAAATATATAGCATTTTTGGCTTAAAGGTTTCCCGATTCTGGTCCCCTGGGATCACTTCAAAAAATATACGTGTAAGCCCTTGTATTGGGCTCTGGATTATGAGTAACCCAGACTAACTGTTAACTAGACTAACTGTGATAGTTCATCTTAATTGTCAACTTGATTGGTAAGGCACAGCTCTAGGTATGACTGCAAAGGCATAGTCAGAGATTACATATGATGGGAAGGTCATAACCCTCATACGCAATCAGCACAACTAAAAACCAAGATGGAAGGAGGCAGTCTATCTCGTTCTCTGGCTCTCTCTGGCTCTCTGGCTCTTTCTGGTTCTTTCTGGCTCTCTCTCTCTCTCTCTCTCTCTCTCTCTCTCTCTCTCTCTCTGGCTCTCTGGCTCTCTGGCTCTCTCCCTCTCCCTCTCTCTTTTCCTCCCTCTCCTCTCTTTCTCTCTCTCTCTCTCTCTCTCTCTCTCTCTCTCTCTCTCTCTCTCTCTCTCTGGCTCTCTGGCTCTCTCTGGCTCTCTCCCTTTCTCCCTCTCCCTCTCTCTTTTCATCCCTCTCCCCTCTCTCTCTCTCTCTCTCTCTCTCTCTCTCTCTCTCTCTCTCTCTCTGGCTCTCTGGCTCTCTCTGGCTCTCTCCTTTCTCCCTCTCCCTCTCTCTCTTCCTCCCTCTCCCCCCTCTCTCTCTCCCTCTCTCTCCCCTGCCCCTTTTCCTCTCCATCTCTCTCCCTTTACTTCTCCCTTTCTCTCCCCCTCCCCTTCCCCCCTTCCTGACCTTAGTTTGGGAGCTGCTCTGCTCTCTCACGTCCTCATTGCCACTATGAGATAAAACCTCTGACAGTGTGATCTCAAACTAACCCCTCCTCCTAGCAATGATTAGAAGCCTCACTGATGCAGGAAGACACAGGGAGGGGGTGCTATCTAGAGAATACAAAGCTACATTCCCTTGCCCTTAGTGTGCTGCAGTGGCTACTGAGTGACACACAGACTTTGGCCACGTGTGTGGGGTGACAATGCAGGAATACACATCAGTGAGGTTACCAAGTATAGTGGCTATTCTTGGTTGTCAACTTGACTATGTCTGAAATGAATTACAATCCAGAATTAGAAGGCTCACCTGTGGCCTTAATCTGGAGGCTGAGAGATACAAGTTTCTGACCTGAATCTTGGCATAGAGACCTTGAGGAATAGTGGCTACGAATCCCACAGGATTAACATAGAAAGCTCTATGAGTTCAAGGTCACCCAGGGTTAAAGGTGTGGTGGCACACACCTTTAACC
>JADRCD010223758.1:4549-19306 GCA_019843815.1 Montemys delectorum | reverse complement strand
GTTTCTCTGTATAGCCCTGGCTGTCCTGGAACTCACTCTGTAGACCATGCTGGCCTCAAACTCAGAAATCCACCTGCCCGGCGAGACTCCTTCTGAGAGCTGGGGAAGGTGCTGCTCAGAAAGCATGCCCAGTTACCCGTCAGTGCTCACCGGACTGATTCAGAGACATTAGTTCCTAGAACTTCAGGGTGACTAAAATCAGAACTTCCAGAAGTGGAGCCTAGAATTTGAGGGAGTAGTTACAGAGCCATGGTCATTCTGTTCATGCAGAATGCTCCCAGATACCCACACAAAAGTGCCATCCTTTGGGAATGAGGAGGAGAAGAAAATGATAAGACAGACAAAAATCCATCCCTAAACTAAGAACAACCTTACATTCCTGGCATCTGCTTCTGCCCAAGGCAACTCTTGCCCTAGCCCTCACTGTACAGAGTTCAGCAAAGAGAAAGGGAGTTAGTTGTAAGATTGATGCTTAAGATGAGTTCCACTCCATAGGCCCACACCATTAAATGTGCTCCTTTCCCCATGAGCGATTATTTACATGGGTGCACCATGTAACTCCCGACTACTTAACTACCAATTAATTGCAAAAAAACAGCATTGCCCTCTCACCTTCTTCAGTCTAGGAAGTGAAAGGTATACTTAATACACACACACACACACACACACACACACACACACACACACACACAAAATGCTGCTGATGGATGGCCTTTGATTGTAACCCATGCATAGAATGCTCCCCTGCCACAGATCCTGAAAGCAACCCACGATCATCACCGTTTGAGATGTACAGGGTAGGCTCAACTTATGACTTAAAATGATCTGTGCAGTTTTAACTGAGGAATAACAGAAATTAATACATATATTCAAAACCAAATTGGACCTTTTTTTAAATCTCTGACTCAGGTTCACTTAACAGTCCCTTCACTAAACCCCAAATGCTATAAATAAGCAAATACACTAGAAGATTCACTCAGGCATGGTGGTACTTGCCTGCAATCCCAGCACTCAGGAGGCTGAGGAAGGAGGCTCCTGAGCTGGAGTCAGCCTGGGACGCATACTAAGGCCCCGTCAAGAAAAGATAAGGAGGGCTGGAGAGATGGCTCAGTGGTTAAGAGCACTGACTGCTCTACCGGAGGTCCTGAGTTCAATTCCCAGCAACCACATGGTGGCTCACAACCATCTGTAATGGGATCTGACGCCCTCTTCTGGTGTGTCTGAAGACAGAAACAGTGTATTCACATACATGAAATAAATCTTTAAGAAAATTATATTTAAGAAAGGATATGGAGAAAGGGAGAAGAGGAGGGAGCTGGCAAATAAGCCCATTTCCTTTCTTCCAGGAGCCTACTGTGGCTCAACACATACTCACTCAAGGCCAGTGTCCAAAAGACGTAAGGCCCAAAACATTGTTATACCTCCCTATTGAAAGAAATAAAGGTGCCACAAAAAAAAAATCACATTCCCCAATTTCAGCAATATAAATCAAGATCCACTTTACGAAGTTGATTTTAGCATTTAACCAAAGAAAAGCAGCCATGACATAATTGCCTGACCTTGGATAGTTCCATTGTTTTGTTCTGTGATCACAACTTGAAAAACAAATTGTTTTATGGGCACCTGGCTCATTATGCATTACAAATTAAATCTCCATTTATCTATATGCTCCAAACAGTACCTATCCATCGTCATCACTTAAAAACACATTGCCCTTCTTTCTAGCCTTGTTAATTTCCAGATGCTAATTAAATTTAAACTCATAAAAATATCTGTTTAGCATGCATGGCAGGATCATCTCTCAATATCCATTACCCACTGTACACCCTGTGTGTTTACTCTCTGTTTTCTGTTTGCATTCTTATCTGCACACCTCAGTTTCCAGGGACAGACTGGTGATTTAGCCTAGAATTCAAGCTCTCTCCCATTTTTGATTCTATGCGAGTTGTCCCCTCTGCTTGATGCCTTTGTAAGCAACTTTCTTTCAAATGATCGCCAGGAAGAATGACTTCCAGATAATAGAACTTAAATATGGAACAGCAGGATGATAAAGGAGTGCCAGGAGAGAGCTGTATTTTACCCCCCTTTCACCAGACCATTACACAAAAGGAGAAGACTTTCGATCTCCAGAGATCCACGGCACTTATTTATTGCCATTGGAAAGCTGACAGGCAGTCTGAAAGGCAGGCAGATAATGAATGGACTGCTCATGACCAATACCTAACATAAAACATGCCACCAAGGGGAAAGGGCTGGGAGAGGACTCAAGGATGACCCAGCAGGAAAATGGCAGGCACATGCGGCCTTCTCCCTAACGCAGGTCTTGTTCAGTGGACGCATGGCAGAGAAAGAACAGAAGAACCTGTTTCTTTGAGTATGCTGGTCTCCACCCTTTGCCTTAGCAGAGATGGCTCCACACTGGCTGGCTTTTCTCAGCTGGGGAAATGGTCCACGGTCAAGCACACCCCCAGGGAAGACAATCCACGCTCCCAGGCCGGCTTGCACAGAGGAAAACTGCACTCCGTCC
This sequence comes from Montemys delectorum, assembly GCA_019843815.1. NCBI lineage: Eukaryota > Metazoa > Chordata > Mammalia > Rodentia > Muridae > Montemys > Montemys delectorum. Next base: position 16,779 of record JADRCD010223758.1, on the reverse strand, counting down.
ATCACAGTACACACAATGGCCTCTGCATCTCTGTACAAGAGAAGGCTCTCTGCAGGTTAAAGTAGGCTGTGCTCTCCGTCTCACTTCCTTTAAACCTAAGCCAGGAAAGAAATAAGCACTTAGAGTCACAGTTCTACCACCTCCAGGCCTCCCTAGACCTCCTGTCTTTAGTGTCAAGATCAACCACCTGTCTTGTGAAAAGCAAACATCTTAGGCTCTGTGGGAAGCATCAAATCTCTACCTTGGGTTCTTTTCCTTCTATTGTCTTGCTTTGGTTTGGGGAGGATGGCAACATTTTAAAAATATGAAACTATGGGGGCTGATGGCATGGCTCAGTCAGTAAAGAGCCTGCTACACAAGCATGAGGCCCTGAGTTTGAATTCCCTGCAACCTATATATAAAGCTGGGCACAATAGCTGTACGCCATCTGTAACCCAGCGCTGGGAAGAGAGAGGTGGCCAGATCCTTGGAGCTTGCTGGCCAGCCAGTCTAGCCAAATTAGTATGTTTCAGGCTCAAGAGCAAACCTTGTCTCAAAAATAAAACAGAAAGAGATTAAAGAAGACACCTGCACTAACCTCTGGATTCTACATGCACACACACACACACACACACACACACACACACACCTGTATAGATCCATGCACACGTATACACACACAACAGAGAGAAAGAAAGAAATCTAAAAATCATTCTCAGTTGACACGTCTTACCAAAACAGACAAAAAATCAAATTTTCTTGACAGCCCCTATCTAATTATATACTAGAAAATACAAATTGAGTTCCTCAAAGGCATAAAATACATTCCTTTTGTGTGTTCGGCTGTTTGAGTAGGTAGGTGTGAATGCATGTATGTACTTGGGAGTGGAGGCCAGAGGTCAATAGCAAGTGCTTCTTCTATCAATGTCCACAGTACTTTTTGAGACATAGACAAATAATTTGCTTCAATTACCATGCCATCACTTGATACAAGGCCAGCTGGAAGACAATGGCACATCATCTTTATAAAGTGTTCGAGGAAACAACTTTCAACCTCGAATTGTATTCTTCCAAAGCGAAGGAGAAAGGAAGACACTTCAGATTGAAGAGACCTGGTCATCACCAGTATGCCTGTGTGGCCTTTAGCAATGTTAAAAAGATATTATTCAGGGTGAAAGAAAACGATGATTGATAGAAATACGAGTGTATGTAGGGTCAGGGTAGAATGGCTGCCAGGGGGCCTTACACGTTCTCTGAGCAAAAGACCACTTACCCTTGAGATGAGTACATCCAAGAGTAGCAGCAGGTCCTAGTCAAAGCGAAGACAGCATCATGGAGCACTCCAGCACCTTGGCTGAGCTGCCTCAGAAGCCACTGCCGCCACCATCACAGACTTCCAGATGGACCGAGGCAAGCCCTCTTCCCTGATACCTCACAACCGGAAATGCTTCTGCCAAAACCCTAAGACGATGGTTCCCAATCTGTGGGTTACCACACCCTTTGGGGGGGTCAAACGACCCTTTCGCGGGGGTCCCAAACCAGATAGCCTGCATATCAGATATTTACATTATGATTTATAAAAGTAGCAAAATTATTACAGTTATGAAGTAGCAATGAGTTAATTCTATGGTTGGAGGTCACCACGACATGAGGACCTGTACTAAAGGGGTCGCGGCAGTAGGAAGGGTGAGAGCCGCTGCCTTTGGACAATATAAACTCATCTCAGTCGTTCTCCTCCCAGTATAGACCGTAACATTGTACAGACTTGGAGCTTCTTGTCCCCTTTGTCTGCATAGAAATAACAATAACGCATTTAGAAGTTTTTAAAGAAATTCAGTTTTGCACCGACAATTGAGACATGCAATACCGCTAGGCTCGGAAGCGACAGACATGATAATTCTCTCTTGGGCCTCGATGTGTTTGTACACTGAGATCCGCAGTTTCATTACAACCTCTCTCCTAAGTGAAACTGCTGAGAGAAAGCTCTTCTTGGCAAGCAGGCGGCAGAAACGTTCTGGTCGTGAACAGAAGAAAAGAAGCCATGGAGTAGTTAAAAGAGGGAATGCATGCTCCTTTTCAGTGTACAATGATTTCTGGGTGGTGGAGCAGGTAGATTACCAGCTGATGCTGGCCCTTCTGGGGCAGGCAGGATATTTGCAGGAGCAGATTTTTTTGGCTTGATCAGAACTAAGAAAAGAATTGGGAAAGGAACAAAGGCAGCACACTTCAATAACATTGTGTTACCAGACTTAGGAAATAAAAATACATCTGGTATGTTTAAGCTACAAATGAACAAGAAATGATATTTTTATTGGTAAGTGTATCCCAAATACTGTATCCTATGTTCTGTCTGCCAACACCACCCACTATAGTAGAGAAAAGAACTAAGGTCTCCCAGCTTTGCCTGTGAAAATAGAATTGGGACTTTGGGGAGCAGCAGCTTCAAGTGTCCTTAAAATAGCCACCAGGAACTTCTGGGAACTCACTGTCATATCTTCTTACTTCTGATCTCTTACTCTAAATGGTAAACAAATTTCTATATTGTACCTAGTGAATAAAAAGCTTCAGGTTGCCGGGCGGTGGTGGCGCACGCCTTTAATCCCAGCACTTGGGAGGCAGAGGCAGGCGGATTTCTGAGTTCGAGGCCAGCCTGGTCTACAGAGTGAGTTCCAGGACAGCCAGGGCTATACAGAGAAACCCTGTCTCGAAGAAAAAAAAAAAAAAAAAAAAAAAAAGCTTCAGGTTGCCTCTGCCCCCTAATACCTAACACACAGGGAAAGGGTAGCCATGGCCCGCTGCCTTGCCAAGGACCGGCCTCTGCTTGGGTAGGGCTCCTGAGAGAAGGGTTGTCTGGGAGCAGAGAAACAAAGGACTTGAAGTCAAGTCTTGGGTCCAAGCTGGTGGCCTATGCTCTGCTGGAGATGGCTTTCTAGCCTGCTTTCTCTCTGTACTGCATTCTTTCTCTGAGCTGCTTTTTCTGGAGATCTGCTTTCTCTCTCTCCCTCCCCCTCCCTCTCTCTCTCTCTTTCTCTCTCTATTTCTTTCTCTCTGTTCTGCTCAAGACAGTTCTCCAAGCACTTCCCTCTTGCTAGTCTAAAAACTTTCTCTGGACAGCTCGTAAACTCGGTCCTTTATTTTAGACATCAATCCAGTTTACTTCAGGTTTCCTTTTGATTATCCTATGAGTCAGCATCCCAGGAACCGAACCCAGCACTTAGTTCTTAGACAGCAAACATACATTTCCCTTTAACATTGCAAAAAAATTCAGAGATCTGCCTGCCTCTGGTTGGGACTTGGTCCTGAAATCACCACTTCTACCACACCGGGGTCTGGACCCGCTGTGTCCCAGGCTGACCTTGAACTCAACAATCCCCTGCCTTTGTATCTTTCTGACGAGCTGAATCATTAATGTAGCTGCCTTTGTTCCTTTAGATTCACAGAGCCACTCATATAATTTATATTGCATCTTATTTTTTTGCATATATCCTAGGATTTTACTGTTGTGAACAGACACCACGGCCAAGGCAATTCTTATAAAGGACAATATTTAATTGGGGCTGGCTTGGGGCTGGAGAGATGGCTCAGCAGTTAAGAGCTCTGATTGTTCTTTCCCAAAGATCCTGAGTTCAAATCCCAGCAACCACATGGTGGCTCACAACCATCCATAACGAGATCTGATGCCTTCTTCTGGAGTGTCTGAAGATAGCTACAGTGTACTTACACAGAATAAATAAATAAATCTTTTTTAAAAAAAGGAAAAAAATATTCGGGCTAGCTTGCAGGTTCAGAGGTTCAGTCCATTATCATCAAGGTGGGAGCATGGCAGCATCCAGGCAGGCATGATGCAGGAGGAGCTGAGAGTTCTACATCTTCATCTGAAGGCTACTAGCAGAATACTGATTTCCATGCAGCTAGGATGAGGATCTTAAGCCCATGTCCACAGTGACACAAGTACTCCAACAAGGCTACACCTCCTAATAGTGCCACTCCCTGGGCCAAGCATATGCAAACCATCACAGCATAGTTGAGAAATTATATATTTTCAAGCATGTTTTTAGAGTTCTTTTCCACAGCCTTAAGGGCTGTCCTGAAGGTCCCAGCATTTACCATTTTTTTTTCCCCACAGCCTTAAGGGCTGTCCTGAAGATCCCAGCGTTTACCATTTGCCAAGACATTAGCCACACCTTCACCTCCTGGACTCACGCTGTCTGATTACCAAGGTGTCATTAATGTTAACAGAGAGGACATTCCTTAAAGGAAGAATGTAAAATATGTACATTATTATACAGTCAAGCCTTATGTTCATACAGCCATTGATATTCTTGGAGGCCCCTGGCCACTGGCCCTGTCCCAGGGGCAGGAACCGTGTCACTCTGTCCCCACCAAGGCCATGCTGGACCCAGCACATCCTCTGTTTCTGATTCCATTCCGCTCCCTCCCCGTTCCGCTCCCACCAGCATCCCTATTTCACTTGGGATTCAGTCTTAACTAGTTCCTGTTTAAATCCCTTCATGAGGGATAAAGACTTGAGGAATTTCAAAACTGGGCTGACAACTGGGGAGATGATGGCTCAGTAGTTAAGAACCCTGGCTGCTCTTCCAGAAGACCTGGGTTTGATTCCCAATACCCACATGGCAGCTCACAGTGGTCTGTAATTCCAGTTCCAGGGGATCTGATACCCTTTTCTGGCCTCTGTCAGCACCAGCACTGGGCACACACATGGTACATAATGCACATAAAATAATAATTTTTAAAGTTTTTTTTAAGTGGATTACTAAGATGAGTAAATTTCTTTTAGTTCCCCACTGAGTTCATTTTTTTTTAGATTTATTTACTTATTTATTTATTTATTTTATGTATACGAGTACACTGTAGCTGTACAAATGTTGTGAGCCATCATGTGGCTGCTGGGAATTGAACTCGGGACCTCTGCTCACTCTGGCCCTGCTTGCTCCAGCCCAGCTCGCTCGGCCCAAAGATTTATTTATTATTATATGTAAGTACACTGTAGCTGTCTTCAGACACACCAGAAGAGGGCATCAGATCTTATTACAGGTGGTTGTGAGCCACCATGTGGTTGCTGGGATTTGAACTCAGGACCTTCGGAAGAGCAGTCAATGCTCTTAACTGCTGAGCCATTTCTCCAGCACCCCAACTGAGTTACATAAGAACACTGTTTTGGTTTTGGTTTTTTGGTTTTGTTTTTTGGGGGTTTTTTGTTTGCTTGTTTGGATGAACTAGCTATGTCTGAACTATAAATGTTCAATTACTTCCTAGACAGCAAATGTGCCTTTCAATTCCTCCTTGCTGTATATTTTCTGTGGTTTGCATTATCATTTACTAAATATACTCCGACACTCTATTTACATCTAGCCACAACTCTGAGACCTTTATGCGACTTCTCGCCCTCTAGAACTAGCACAAATAAATCTCTGCTCGGTCACTTAGCACCAAGAGAGGAAGATTCCAATCTTCCACAAAGAGCCATTTATTTAAGTTATTTGCCTGCTGAGAAATTGTGGGGGTGTTGTGAATGTAGCCTGGGAAAGAGCACCCCAACCCCTTCAGGTTCTGCTCTTGAAAATGGATGAGCCTTACGCTTCTCCCACCAGGTAGTAAGTTTATGAGTATGTCCACTATATTGTTGATATTTTTATATTTATGTAGAAATTATAAGTATTCTTAACATCTACTCACTTCAAATTAAAACAAAAACAAACAAACAACAACAAAACCAACCTTGTTGTAAATTCCATGCAATCCTCAATCCCCAATAAAGAAAGAAAATCCCTTAACCTTCAGGCCAGCTGGAAAGGTTACAACTCTGCAGGAAGCCAGTCAGGGAGTAGGACACCCTTTACAGGTGGTGATTTATCATCCACCCAAGAGATGGATCATTGCACTGGGAAATCAGACTCCTGAGTTCTAATCCCAGCTTTACCCATACATAAGTTCATGATTAGTCAACAAATTCCTCAAAGGCAGGAACTACGTACATTATTTCTCTCTAACTCTTTTTTGAGATCCTATCATTTTTATTTTATAACTGTGTTTATGTGAAGCTGTGTGTCATGTGTGTGCACTGCCCAGAGACCAGGAGAAGGTGTTTGGATCCTCTTCAGCTGGCACTACAGATGGTTGTGAGCCACCTCCTTCCTCTTTTATTTTTAGATAATCCATGTTTGTGTAACAGTGTTGCTTTTCCCACTGATTGTCTCCATATTTTACTATGTAAATGTATTGCTTCCTATCTATTCAGTGTCTGATAGCAATTACTTTGACTGTTTTCAATTGTCTTTCATATAAAAGACAGTAAGGGTTCATAAATCGTCCTTTCACAAAAAAAAAAAAAAAAAAAAAAAAAAAAAAAAACAGACAGTAAGTTGGTGGTTAAAAACACTGGCTGCGGACCCAGCCCTACCACTCCTGGGCATATACCCACAAGATGCTCCATCATGTAATAAGGACACATGCTCCACCATGTTCATAGCAGCCTTATTTATAATAGCCAGAAACTGGAAACAACCCAGATGTCCCTCAACAGAGGAATGGATACAGAAAGTGTGGTACATCTACACAATGGAGTACTACTCAGCTATTAAAAACAATGAATTTATGAAATTCTTAGGGAAATGGATGGATCTGGAGAGTATCATCCTGAGTGAGGTAACCCAATCACAAAAGATCACACATGGTATGCATTCTCTGATAAGTGGTTATTAGCCCAGAAGTTTGGAATACAGGAAGAACGACCCACAAACCACAAGAAACTTAAGAAGATGGAAGACTAAAAGGTGGACATTTCATTCCTTCTTAAAAAGGGGAATCAAACACCCACAGAAAGAGTGGCAGAGATTAACTATGGAGCAGAGACTGAAGGAAGGACAAGCATATAGCTATCTCCTAAGAGGCTCTGACAATACCTGACTAATACAGATGTAGAGGCTCACAGCCATTCATTGAACTGAGTACACAGTCCCCAGTGAAGGAGTTAGAGAAAGGTTCTATGGAGCTGAAGGGTTTGCTGCCCCTTAGGACGAACAACAATTACTAACTAGTACCCTCAGAGCTCCCAGGGACCCAACCACCAATAAAGGACTATACAGGGTGGGATTGAATGTACTGGAAGCAGGTATATAGTAGAGGATGGCAAATTCGATCATCAGTAGGAGGAAAGGACCTCGGCCCTGTGAAGGTTTTGTGCCCCAGTGTAGGGGAATGCCAGGGCCAATAAGTGGGAGAGGGTGGGGTGACAGGCATGGGGAAGGGGGAGGCAAAAGGGGTTTTTTCTTGTTTTTGTTTGTTTGTTTGTTTGTTTGTTTTGGAGGGGAATCTGGGAAAGGGAAAATGTACATGTAAATAAAGAAAATACCTGATTTTAAAAAAAAACAAAAAAACAAGAGAGTGAAGTATAGAGTTCAAGCTGGTTGTCTTTAAATGTACTTTTGTGACTGCCTGAAAAAATAATATTTTTCAGATATCAATGAAAAAAAAAAAAAAAAAAAAAAAACCCACTGGCTGCTCTTCCAGAGGACCCAGGTTCAATTCTCACCATCCACATGCAGCTCACAATTCTCTGTAACTATAGTTCTAGGAGATCTGACACCCTCACACAGACATACACGCTGGCAAAACAGCAATGTACATAAACTAAAAAATAGGTCACTGAAAAAATGTTGAATGAAATAAAAAGGACAGCCAGGTGGTGGTGGCGCACGCCTTTAATCCCAGCACTTGGGAGGCAGAGGCGGGCAGATTTCTAAGTTCAAGGCCAGCCTGGTCTGCAGAGTGAGTTCCAGGACAGCCAGAGCTACACAGAGAAACCCCGTCTCGAAAAAACAAAACAAAACAAAATAAAATAAAATTAAATAAAAGACAGTCAGCCCCTTTGCATCGATCATCCAGTGCGGTGAACCAGCTTCCCCAGAGCTGAGGTGTGAATCGGAAGCGCTAGAGAGAAAGAAGTCGCTTTTCTAACTAATTTCAATTAACATCCCTTAAGTCGAGGATTATTTTCCCATTTTCATCAGACAAACAGACAAGACGCCCTCCTCCCACAAAATGACACCCAATAGACTTCAAGTTCGCCACCTGCTGTAAAACATGAGGTAGTGTCTCCAGGCGGTTAGTTTTCCCTTCCTCACTAGCTTGGAAGGACATGAACCTTTAGATCTCTGGTTTCCTCTCTTGTGGATTCCATATTTGTGTTGTTGAACTATTTGTCTGTTTGGCTTTTTCTTTCTTCTTCAATTATAGAAATCTTTTTTATATTCCAAATACTTGCTACCACACAAGCTGTTTTTGCACCCTTTTGGAGACAATCACTCCGGAGCTCACGGCAGAGTTGTGATATTTCCACTATTTAGCTATGAAGACCAGACGACGGAGTCCCTTAAAGGTTGTATCTTACTCAGATCTGAATCCTCAGTTCTTAGGAGGCAGTCTATAGAATTTAATTGAAAGAATTAAGTATTGGTCTGCAAGAAATAAAAAAAAAAGCCTCCAATTTTTCCATCCTGTAATAAGATGTACAAGATATATCCTATAATAAAATGTGGCATGCAGCCAGTCTAAAGAATGCATTCTCTCTCTTCTCTGTTCAAAAAAAAAATCTTAATCTCTACACAAGTTGGAGATTGGAGGTGGAGTGAATACCTCAAGGAAAACAAATAGAAGCAAAGACAAAACAAAGTACTTCAGACCACTTGACCCAAGGTAAGAGTGACTCAACCTGACCACACTGCCCAGGTCTTCTTCCTCTGGATTCAGGGAAGGACTCTGAGAGAGTCCTGTCAATCACTTACTTCCCCCAGCTCCTGGCTCACCATTTTGTTTGTTTGTTTGTTTGAATGTTTGTTTCCTCATTGTGGTTTTACTCCATAAATCAATGGGCCCTGGTTTTCCTGGATTATCGTAATTTCTGTTGACAGACACTGGAAATGCCACTCCATAGCTCTACACATGAACATGTGTCTTTCCTTCTTCCCTCTCGCTCCATCCATTAGGGGTTCTTCAGAACCATTTGGCTTCAGGATTTCTAGCCCTTTGCCCATCAAAGTGTGCAATTCTTCAAAAGAATGGAAATGACATTGAATCTGCTGCCTCCTTTGGGGCAACTGAGGTTTGCATTTGAATCCTGTTGTCTTGGAAACAAGGCCCCTTGAGCATGGGCCTGCCATGATGGTTGAAATCTCAGCAAGAGATGCAATGCCTCTGTATCCATCCCCTACCTTGCCCAATTCACAGGTTGATCTGAGGCTAGAGCGACTCCAAACATCTGAACTCCAGCCTTATGTCTGATCTCATCCACATGGTCCTAGGTAAGACATACAACTTTCTTGAATCTCTATTTCAGTTTTTGTTTTGTTTTGTTTTGGGTTGATTTGAAGATTTATTTTTAACCTCTGTTTCTTTATGAACAAATGGAAATAATAACGTTGTCTCTCCCATCTGTCTTTGAGTCAGAACGAAGATCAAAAGAGAAGATGGATGTGGAAACACACTTTGGAAACTAAAACAATGTAATGACATACTCAAATGTTTTCCTCTTTCTGTAAACAAGACATGAGGTTTTATCTCTGATATATATAAATAAATTCCTAGCATTATGTTTTCCTAGTGGTTTTTATTTAACTGTTGTATGTTGTTCACAAAAATTTGGCTAAGATTAGAGGTTTATGTGGCATCTAGCAAGGAGGAATGAAATAGGATTTCAAGGAATAAATGGTAGGAAATAACTGATATATAGATATAGATGTATATACAGCTACAGATATATATGTATATATATGTATATATGTGTATATATACATATATATATACACACAAACACATATAGAGAGGGGGAGGAGGGAAGAAAAGGGAAATTTTATGTATCATTCCTTCCTGACTTTCTGTCTCCCAGACCAAAGCCACCCTCTCCAATGCCCTCCATAGAGCAATGTGCTTGAACACTTGGTACCTAGCTAGGATTGTAATGCTATTTTGGAAAGTCATAAAGCCTTCAGGGAGAGAAAACTTCCTAGAGGAAGTGATTGCTCCCAAAGGCAAGTCTTCAAATTGGGTAACAAACCCACTTTTCCTGGTCACTCTCAGCTCCTGACTAGGAGGCAGTGTGACCATCTGCCCCACACTGTTGCGACCAGACATCCCTGCCATAACAGACTGTATCTCTTCTTAACCAAGGAACCAAGATAAACCTTTCTTCTTAAATTGCTTTTTGTCGGGTGCTTGGTCACGGCAACAACAAGAGTAACTAATATACTGCTGGAATGAGAAGCTCCATAAAATGGGATTCATATATCAGTTAACTCTTCTCTAGAGGCTCTGCTAAGGTAGTCAAGCCTTTCCCTGTACTTGCTGACCCAAACCAGCAGGAATAAGGGTTCTCAGTCACAAGGTGTTGATGGGAAGGACCAGGGATTCAGAAAAAAAAAAAAAAGACAAAGGCAATATCTGGGACTAGGAGGTCCTGCATAACCAGATGACTAATGCCAAGCAAGTGTGTTGAGAACTAGAGCATCATCTACCCTGCTTTCAGGAGAAACAGCCCAAGTCAGCAGAGAATGATATCAATGTTGACAAAGAAAACATGGGATTCCCCCAGACTGATAACCACAGCCTGGGGGAAGAGTCGATTCCCCAGAATCCACAGCCTTGACTCCTACAAGGCACTTGGTTCCCGTGTCAGAGAGGCCCCAACAAGTCTGTTTCTGAACAAGAACACGTGAGGGACTAAAGTCCCTTTTGTCCTCTCATCCGGGCCTCTAAGAAAGTGTTGGGTTGGTCTAGATCCCCACAGCCTTCAACTCAATATCATCCTTCTGCCGCATTGCATATTCTAGACCCCTTCCAAGGGTAAGCTGAATTCCTAGTGCTTAGAACAAATGAACAGATGTTCAGTTAATGTAAGTGTTTTTTCTATTTGCCTTTGATTATAGACTTTTCAGATGTATATTTAAAACTAGGATGGGCGATACAATTAACTTTCAAGTACCTGTCAATCTGCTTCTACAATTATCAATTCCTGGCAAGTCTTGCTTCATTCCCTATATTCTCCTGTAATTATCTTACATATTCTTTCATCCATACATTTAAAAGGGATTCTTTTTCAAAGATCTATTTCATTGTGAGTGAGTGTGTGTGTGTGTGTGTGTGTGTGTGTGTGTGTGTGTGTACAGGTGCTGGCAAAGGCCAGAGGAGTGTCAGCGTCTCTGTAGAGTCACAGATAGTCGTGATCAACACAAGTGCTTTGCAAGAGAAGTACATGGTCTTAACTACTGAGCCATCTCTCAGCCCCTAAAAGGATTCCTTTTATTTTTTAAGGCAACATTGTTATGACACCTAAAATATAAACAATAATTTCCTATTGTCATTCAATAGCCAGTCAATATCCATCCAGATAATTAAAAAGTCCCGAAGTTTAAACCAAGATCCTAGTAAGAATCCATCACGTTCCATTTAATGTAAATGACCTCCTCCATCTTTTGGGCGCTGTGAGGTATTTGCTGAGGGGACCAGCTTGTCCTGCACCAGCTCCAGGCTGGATTCTGCTGACAGTATTGTCATACTGTTACTTTATCCAGTTATTTTAGCAGATAGATATAAATTTGACCCAATCTGCATTTGCTATTTTTTAAAATCAAGCACACTTAGAGCCAAGTGGAACAGCTTATACTTAATAATTCTAGCATTTGGAAGACTGAGACTAGAGGGTTGGCAAGAGTTTTGAGGCTAACCTAGGCTATATAGCAAGTACCAGAACAGCCAGGGAAGGCTACATAGCAAGGCCTTCTCTCAAAAACTAGAGCCATCTTGCCAACTTACCAATGGTGACATGCCTGGTTTGTTGTGTGTCTCGAATATTAGCAGCCAGTGAGATTGTTGGTAGCATTCATTAGGCCATCAGAAGTCACAAAAGCAAATATTCCAACTCTATTTTTCTGTCTTAATGAACTAGCTAGAATGCCTGTCTAAAGGAAATCTTACACTGAATGTGTGGAACATAAAAGAAGAATGAGGGGCTGGAGAGACGGCTCAGCAGGTAGGAGCACTGACTGCTCTTCCGAAGGTCCTGAGTTCAAATCCCAGCAACCACATGGTGGTTCACAACCATCTCTAGTGAGATCTGATATTCTCTTCTGGTGTGTCTAAAGACAGCTATAGTGTACTTCCATATAATAACAAATAAATATTTAAAAGAAAAAGAAGAAGAAGAAGAAGAAGAAGAAGAAGAAGAAGAAGAAGAAGAA
>JADRCD010223757.1:16365-36222 GCA_019843815.1 Montemys delectorum | reverse complement strand
TTTTTTTTTGTAACATGGACATGACAACCATTAGCAAAACGTTTCTCTGCCTTCAGTACCCAGATGGTTCCAATTTATTTCCTTGTTTCTCTTTAAACCTGTACCTATATATTGTTTTATGAAGATATATGATTTAAGAATACATCATAATAGCATACTTTTGCTGATGCATACCAAAAAGAGAGGCCAGCTGATTTTCCTTTTGAATCCAATAAAGAGGGAAAGAAGAATGGATTTAATAATGACGAATGAATGCCTGTCTGTTTTATGTTGTATGAGAAAACAACCCCTTGAAATGAATCTCTCACAAGGTAAGGTAAGTATTCAGTGGTCAATGTTCATTGATAAGAAGGCACATATCTGGGACAGGGGCAAGGTTAACAAGTCACTCTCAGAGGAAGGTGTAAAGAATTGAACAGTTAAGGAACAGAAACAAATCAAAGTTAAGGTACATAATAATTTTCTTACTTTAGGTGCGACATATAACAGAATGCAATTTGAAGGTCATCTTTTAATAATTAGAAGTGAAACTAAGTCCATACAAAATTTAAGCATGAGATAGAATTTTAAAGGAGTTGTATTCTCATGACTATGTATGTTTCTTTTCATCTGTGGTGTGTTGGACAAAACCCATGGTCAACCTGATTGGCAAGAAGTCTTCTTCTGAGCTATGTTCCCAGCTTCATGACTGGACTAGAAAGGGTAAATGTTTACTAATAGAAACAAGCTTAAGTCTCTCACCACTGTACCAGGAAAATCATAGGCTCCAGTTTTAGATGCTTGAGTCCTGTGGGCAGGCAGTCTTCCTTTACCTTTTTGAAACTGTCATCTACTTGGTTACTAAGCAATAATTATTTTAAAGCCTATAAATATTAACTATAGTAGAGAAATAGAATATACTAGTTTTACTTACTCTGTTACTACTACTTGTTATATTTGATGAATTTTAACTACAAAAAAAATCCCATGCATATGAAATATCTGGTTGTATATGAAAACCTGTGGAGGCCATGTACTGTGAATCCACTATTAGGAAAACCCTACAGTTTCTACTTCCAAGACACTGAAGAAAAATGAGGATTTTGGAAGATACAGCAGGACAAACTGTTGTAAATCATTAACTGAAACTGAGACATACATAGATGCTACCACAGTAAAAAAACAAAACTTAAACAAATAGAGAGAAATTGAATGATGGCTAACGTGTTGAGATTTCTTTAAAGTCAGCATTTATATTATTCTAAGTTATTAAAAGCAGTCTATGGACTTCTAAAGCTATTTTATTGGTCATTCAAACCTTTAGAGCTACTGAGCTAGCAGAGACATGAACAAACCTGCTCATATTTTAGTCTGTGAGCAAACTGGCTTTTGAATCTCTCCATATATATGTATATGTAAAACAATTTGATGAAAATTGATCATATTTTAAATAAGTCAGGTAGATCATTCATATAGTTGGCATATATTATAGTTTTACCATATTTCTTTAATTCTAAAAATATCATGTTTTAATAAAAGGGGAATACAATGCAATGAAATCTAATTATAAATTTATGCCACTAAATCTTTTGCTCCAGATCGGCTGTCACTTTATGAAAATCTTCTAAAATACTGTGGTAGTTAGTGCTATTATAGACAAGAACTTTTAAGCCCTGTATTGTTGCTAATTATATTTTATTAGACTATAAGCTGCTTCAAGGCAGTGAACAGTTTCACTATGGATGTTAAATAAGACAAGGTTTATAAAAGCAATTTAAAATACTCAAAGACTACCTGAAGAGGTAGTCATACTTCAGTAGTCATTGTAGAAGTAGGTGCTTGACATATATTTGTAGGATAGATTAAATATTAGCTCTGTTCTGAACATCTAATGTGACTATGAAGGCCTCTTGAGTTCCTGAGTACTCCACTGGTTCTGAGATGCCTGGGATTCCATGTGAGAGCTCCACTTGTAGAAGAAATACAATATATGGTTGTGTGACTCAAAGATAATAGAAACCATTGAAGAAGAAGATTTTCCACTCGGTCCTGGGCATAGAATCAAGATCTAAGTTTAACATGGTGATATTTAAAAATGCATAACATGCAGAAGTCTGTAATCGTTCTGTTTCTCAGCTAGTGAAAATAGAAGCCTACAGCACAGTACATGTCAATTGTGGAGATAAAGCCAAATCAGGCCGACAAGAGAAATCTTAAATAAATAACTTCACCCATGTGTTTAGCACCATCCACTTCTCCATGCCAAACTGCCTTCATGTTTCTGTCTCCAGCATCTTCTCTTGCAATGGGTGCCTGCCACACTATCGAAAGTGTTGATGAGGAGGCCATTGAAATGGCTTTCCTGGTGGTGTTTCAGGGGGAACCTTTGGAATCCCACAATATGTGACTGCAACAGCTTCAGTCAGAAATATATGCAAGGAAAACCACCTGAATTCGAAGCAAATAGTTTGGCCATTTAAAACTCACAGAGGCAGATACACAAAATAGGAAGGCAAAAGCTGAACAACAGGAACGAGCTGAGAATCATTCTTGTCACCCAGTTGCAATGGGAAGAGGCTAGGACCAGTGAGACTGGACATGCATGATGGATTTTAAGAGCATGGAGATACAGGATTTTTAAAATTTGGATGGAAAGTGTCATTTTGCTTTGTTTTGTTTTGTTTTGTTTTCCTGTGAGGTATGGTTTTCTCACTTCAGCACTGATAGTTTTATTTCTGTGTCTTTTATCATATATTTCTGATGGAAAATTTCTCCTATTATAGTTATCACAAAAATAATTTTTCCTTTCTGTGAAAAGTTCAGATGAGTAATGTTTCATCTCCTGTTGAGTACTAATAAGAGTCTTCAGTGTATCTAGGCTGGAGTGAAGCTCCTTAAGCTGAGGGTTGTCTCTTCACAGCAACACTATCCAGATGTTTTTATTTATTGTGATTGTTTTCAATCTCCCAGGTGAAAGTGTATAAAAGTTTGATATTGGGTAAGTGGATAAATAAATGATCAACTGTGTGGGCAACATTCATTCTAGAAGACAGAATGTACCCTTTTGCCATTGGTATTCTTTCTGTCTTTTTGAACCGACTTATCCTTCTGTTTCTTTACTCAGGGTCACTTCATAAGCTTGGGCAATAGGCATCTTCTTGTTGCTTTCAGCATGTTTTTGTTTCCGTTATTTTTTGGTTTTTGGTGTTGTTCTTAGTCCTTCCCTCTTCTTCTCTTATTTTCCTTGGCTTTTCCTTTTTTTTTTTTTTTTTTTTTTTTTACTTTTCATTTCTTTTTTTCTCTTTCTTCTTCTCTCTAAGCAGTCCAGACTGGCCTTGAACTTGTACTCCTGCCCTTTCCTCCGGAGTGCCAGGATTACAGATGTGTGCCACCAAAAGTACCAAATTATTTACATCCTGAAAACCTAAGAAAGGTTTCCACTTAAAGGGTGGAACACTCACTGATGATTAGGCAGGGTGTGCTAGAAAGGACAGGCTGTGGCATGGCAAACTCCATAGATGGCTGCTGCCCCAAACCAGCTCACACTCTCTTCCCAACCCACGTGGCACCACACAGTGGTTTTGTCATTTTAATGCACTTTCAATGATTGCAATCTAAAGTCTTTATTCCTCGAAAAGTCAACATTCTTGAAGATGTTAACTTTAAGCATCTCTCAACTATTTTGTATATTGTTTTTCACTAATAAGTGGTCTTTCCCTCAATGTATACCTTATGCCCCACAGAACCCATCCTTTGTTGGTTTAGGGTTTCTTGGACTGGGTCTTTCCACTACTTTAGCTATCCTTTCCTAGGGTCCCCTTTCTGCAGCACTGGTATTCATTTTTAGGACAGTGTCCTTATCATATCTGCTATGGTCTCAATGTGTCTTCAAAACCTCATGCATAAGAAATGTAATCTTCAAGGCTATGGTGCTAAGCAGCAGAATTTTCTGGTCCTATTTACATTACAGAGTCAGTGTCCTCATGAGTAGATTGATGTTGCATTATCATGTGGAAGTGGGCTCATTCGCTGTTGCCTGTCTGCTCTTTGTCATTTAAGAAAGAAGCAAAGCATTTTACTTGACATCACTGCCTTCTTCGTGACGTCCACTCTCCAGACCCCCTAAGTGAAAAGAAATACATTT
Organism: Montemys delectorum; assembly: GCA_019843815.1. Classification (NCBI taxonomy): domain Eukaryota; kingdom Metazoa; phylum Chordata; class Mammalia; order Rodentia; family Muridae; genus Montemys; species Montemys delectorum. The sequence continues at coordinate 32,099 of JADRCD010223757.1, read as the reverse complement.
CTATTCTTTAAAAATTACCCGATCTTAGCTACTATTTGGTTACAGTAGGACAAGAGGCTAAGACAGAATCTTCTCAAGGGAGTCTATGGATGTCAGATTCTCAAGTTTCTTTGCTTCAGAAAGGGTTTGTGGTTCTATAGACCACAATGAAACAGATTCATGCTATCAGTTAGTGTGATATCCACTCACATAAGCAATTGCTACTTAGCTTTTAAATACACTTTGCCCATTGTTCTGTACCATTGTTAAAGTCAATTTTTTTCCTGTGTAGTTAAAATCTTTTTCCTCACCTCATCTCTATTTTATCTATCATTAGAATACTCACTCTTATAAAAGCAGAAGGATAACTAACATATTGATGAATTCCTGTACAATATAATTCTAATGATGAAACCCCTTTCTGCCTTGGAAAGTCATAGCATAGGTTTTCCTAAGTGTTCAGGTTAATGGTTGATTTTCTATCCTGATTTCCATCTTCCATAAGATATTAGATATGAACTATATATCCTACTAACTATAATTTTAGTATAGTTATTACAAACCAACGTCAAATTTTATTTCTTCATTGCTTCGTTATAAGAGTTGGTATTTAAGCAATTAAAATAAGACAACTTTGAGGATTAATTTCGTTATTATTAAGAGAACCCAAGAATTTTGCTGTCTTGTGAAATACAAATGAATTATCAAAACACTGTTTTATATCATCTATTCTTCAAAGTAGTTAGTAAATTTTTATTACTATGGGAAAAGGAGGAGGGAGGCTTATAAGAACAAGTGAAGGAGAAGCCCATGGAAGTTAGCGAGACATGACTTTCTAGTGAACTTTGAGAAGGTTCTACCTAGAATTCTTTGGCAGTGTTGTAGATAATGAAGCTCTTAGTGGAGTGTGAGCTCATGATCACTTACAAAGGTTTTATAGCTATAATATCACACTTACAGAGACAAATGGACAGCTCTAAAGCAATTAAGAATTATTTAAAAAACGTTCCTGGAATTTTAGAAATGCTTTCAATAAAGACTTTTCTGCAAAACAAACAGATGAATATCAAATCATTGTGTTTCAAATATGCATGAATTGTTAATTAGTGAAACCTCCATGATATGGAGGATCAAGCAGGCTCTTCTAAAACACTCAGTTAATGATTCTTAAACACTATTACTTTTAGGTACAGCCTAAAACAAACACTAGTTTATAAATTAATACATATGAGTAGTTTACCTTCTCAGGTTATCTTATTTACTTATTTATTTATTTATTTATTTAATGCAAACAGTAGTTTTGGAAATAGTAGCTTTTTTCCCAAATAATTGTGAATATAAAATCAATTTCATCTATCAGCCCCAAAGGGATAATTCCATCTCTTCATAGTAATATTTTAAAAGCAAAAGAGAATGTATGCCTCTTAATAAGTACATTTACAGCTGAGGTGTCTCTTCTCAGACTTGTCTGTCTCCAATAGTCCTGGTTTTGTTGGAGACATTGCTTGACATTCACTGAAAGTTTTCATATTCTTTGAAAAGTAAAAATTAAGAAAGCATTATACAAGCTTCTAGCTTTAGTAGCAAGCTTTGCTTCACACAGCCAGAGTTCATACGGGTTGAGTGGGCTTTGATCTGGTATTGTAAAGTAGGTTGTTTTCTTCATGCCAGTTGAACCAGAAGGAATTTTTACAGGAATGTGAGTTCAAGCCTGGACAAAGCTGCATTTCCATCCTGTCAATTCCAGAGAAGCAGAATGGCACTTTCACCTCAGCAGTACTCCTGGAGAGCTGGTTGGCACAGGCCAGTCACTAAAGCATCCACCTTGGAAGCATAGGGACATGAGTTTGATCACTATCCTGCTCCATACACACAAAGACAATAAAGATGCTGAGAGTGATAGTGTGTGAGTGTAATCCCAGGGCTGGGGAACTGGGTTGAGGGTGAGGCAGAAGATCCCTGGGGCTCTCTGATGAGCCAGTCTATCCTGATTGGTGCAGTCCAATCCAATGGGAGATGCTTTCTCAAAGGAGACGGATAGTGTGTCTGAGGATGACACTTGAGGTTGTCCTCCAGCCTCCACATGCATGTGCACACATGCATACATCCTGGCACTCATAAAGATGCACATACAAATGTGCACACACACAGTCCTTCTTTGTGTAAAGATAATGTCTGGAAGCCTCAAGCTAATTATCAATTTTTAGTGACAGAGTGAGACTTACTACTTCCCATCTTCGTTCTTTTCAGCTTCAGATATTCTTTTATGAGTTGACTTTAGAAGAAGAGAAAGGCATATAGAAAAAAGCCTCCCAGAGGACTTGGGAGAAGGCACTGTCAAAGGAGTAATATGGGAAAAGTAGGTAAGCCAAATTTCTCCTTTATCATACTATTGTCTGGCGTTGGCCTAATAGTTGCACAAGACATGCTCATCCAGACAGTTGACTAGCTTTCATTTTGCATCCACTGGGTCTCAGGTATTGCTTAGACATTGAAGGTGGAAAATACAGTACAGTATCTGTTTTAGGAGTTTTGCTGTTTTAAAGAGATAGAAACCAGCCACCACACACAATGGCAAACAAGCATGAGAAGACTAGTTCTTCAGGAGCATTAATTAAGCCAATTTGAGTGGAAACCCGTTTTGCAGTTGGCCTTCTATGGCAGAGAAATGAAGATGATACTACTTTGGTATGATGCATTTTGGACCCAGTCTACCACGGCTGTCTTGATTTTATAAGCTTTAGGAATGGCTGAAGATCTGGTGCCAGTAAAGATAAAAACATTTTAATATCTGGTCAACTCAGCTGCCCTGACAGCAATTGATTTGCTGAATGTCAAATCTGTTCACTCTGGAATTTAATGGGTTTTAATAAGGTTGGAGATGGGATAAATCTAAATAATGTTTGAGTAAGTATTTACCAATTTATTTTTTACATTTTGCTTGAATGGAAGAAATTTATATCTCCAAACACAGATTTACATTATGAGCATGAACTAGCAGTGCCATTCATTTTGTAGACTATAATGTGTCTTGACACAGCCCAGGGGATCTGAAGATAGAGTTGACACTCCATTGTTTGCTACCACAGTTGTGTCTCTCCTGAAAACTGAACAACATAGCAGGGGGGTGATTATAGATGTAACTTTGACACTGCTGACATTTGTCACCTTATGTCATAACCTTAACAAGAGTTAAGTGTATTTATGGAAGGGTGTCCTTATCGTTCAAGTCCAACCTAGAAATCTGACATGTGTGGGCTTCTGTAACATTTGCTCCATTAGCAATCAGCACGTCAGATCTTCCTTGAGAGGTAAATATTATGTGTCATGTTCCATAGGGGAAGACATTAAGTAGTGCTATGACATGGGCTTTGATAATTTCCTCCTTATTTCCCTTTTTTTTTTTTAGAGGTTACTTACATCAGAAAGAAAATAGGCTGTGAATTTCTCTTTGTCTTTCATCAATCAAAGCTGATCAATTATAAGACCAGCAAAACTGGATCACAACTCTAAGCTCTATGCTCATATTACACTCATATTATTACTAAAAGCCACATCTATATTCCAAAGCAGGATACTATAACCCCTTTGTCATTTTCCAATAAAAAGACCATACCAAATAGGCCGAGCACACCGTAATTAGCAGCTGGCAGAGAAAGCTGTAAATCTGTATGAGTTCTGAACGATTTGCTTACATTGTTGCTTTGTTGACAAATGATGCTGTACATGTTAATGTTCCTGAAATGTCCCCATTGCACCTGACGTGCCAATAAATGCCAGCCAGCTGTATGAATTATGGAAATAAGATTTTTGTTTATGAAGGTATTCCAGACATTTATTTTACAGCATTCCTCTCGACAGATTTAATGTCTGGAGTTACATTGAGAAGATATTTGCTACCTGACATAATGGATAATGAAAACTTTAAAGGCCCTGTTTTCTCCTTCTAATGATGAGATAAATAAATCCATGCATGCACACATACACGTCTGCAAATGCACCTGCACACACATGCACGTACACACGTGTGCGCACACATACACAAACACACACACACATAACACATAAACACACATGCACACACACACACAAAACATGGGCTTTAACATTTACCTTCTGATTTTATAACTTTCTCCTAATTTGTGAATATCATCCATTTCTGCCAAAGAATTAAGTAATGCATCAGTTTCCAGTTAAGACTATTAGGAGTTGAATATTTAGAATTATAGCCTCATAATTTTCTCCTTCCAATCATCCTTTAGTGTGTATGTGAATAACATATAAATACCTCCTATGGATTATACTATTGCTCATTTATTCATTTATTACTTTATTGTAGGTCTAAAAGAGCTTTATTGTGGATCTTTCTTTTATGTGAGTTCCAGGAGTTCTTAAGAAGTCATTAATAGTTTTATCTCAATACACTTCAAAATAATACATGGCTGAGGATCCCCCAGACTATACCTCATTGCTCAATGCTCCACTCAAAAGCTCTTATGCATTGAGATTTAATTAATACATATTATTAAAGAACTCTCACAAGAGACAAAACTGATCTGGTCTTACAAATATATAATAGTCACTGGTTCTGAATCCTATAAACACAACAATAAAAGAAATTTTACCATAGTCATACAAAATCTTTTCTTTCTGTACCAGAATGAATTTATAGTTCTTATATGTGGATGAAAAAATCTTCTCATGATTAATCTTTAAAACTTTTGTGTGAGAGGGTCGCTATCTTGTTTTAGTTTACTCTACTAAGGTCACAGGTAAGTTAAAAGTTATGAGAAGGGGGTTATCTATAGTTTTGATTTTACGTTCATTGCTGAAGAATGTACAGAACCACTGCCAAACCAGCTGACTATGTAGGTGTCCGATAAGCATTTGCATTTGAATACTGGGGTACACTTTATTTGTCACATGAAGCAGCTTGTGTTTTAAGAAAGAAGCCAATGAATAGAAGAAGCTACCTGGCCCTCTGTGGGTGATTGGTTATGCAATTTTTATCTGAACTAAGCTGTTTAGTTGATTTTCTTTCATATAGGTCAATGTGATTTGTATGTTGAAATGTTGTTATCCTTCTGCACCTCTTAGAGATCACCATGCTATCTAAACTGTCAAGTAGCAGTGAGGGGAAAGGGGGCCTCTTTTAGGGAACTTTGAACAATGGTGCCTATGGGATGATTAACATATAAATAGGGAGGAGAGTCAAATCATCTTTGTGACCAAAGGCAATTCCCTTCAAATGCTTCTTTCCCCACAAAGAATCCAGATGGCAAAAATGATGCTTAAATAAATGCTGGCTATGGCTCAATTCTTCTCATTCACATTGGCTACAATAGAAACAATACTCACATGTATTTATTAACCATTTCACAGGTTACATGTGAAAAGTAAGTTATCTGTCCATGGCCCTTTTGTGTTCAAAGAGTTAAGTGTCTCGTTCTTGGCACACTGCTTCATTCTGTGCTTGCTCAGAGGATTAAGGATAATGTACTGCAGAGGAGCAACTTAGGAAGACCTGGACTCTGTCTCTCTCCCCAGTATACCTGCACCACAGGAAACATGGGCTCCATACTCTCTCCCACTTCTTTTTTCTCCGTGCATGGAATTCATTGAAGCTAATGGGAAGGAAATTACAGTCGTCTCACAGGTCTCCTAACTATAGGTTTCTGTGTGGGTAAATTTAACTTGTCAAGGTTTCTTACAAAATGGCACTAGAGAAGTCCAACAGTCAACTAAAAATAGCAGAAAAAGCTAAAAGTATTCAGTTCCCCCATTTTAGTTAAATAGAACCAGATACATCCTAGGCAAGTATCAGAGTTAGAGTGGAGATTTTACAAAATGATACCATAAGTTCTTCCTGAGTTGTAAAGTTAAACACAATAAAAGTAATAAATATCTGGGAAAATTAGGATACCTCACTTATGTGAAACTGCTTCAAAATGAATTGCTCATAAGCAAAATTTCTTGTGCACTCCACAAGAATGTTCTAAGTTTGACAGAAAAAAATAACAAAGGGGAACTACTCAATGACTAAACTCTTGCTTTAAATTGTGCATATCTACTATAAAATATCAGACTTAGTAACATTTGAGAAAGGATTATGAACTATGCTCCTCAACTCAGGAAATGTAGTAGATGAGTTTTTCTAATAGTCTCCTTCAAGTAAAACTATAACAAATTTTACAACAGCGACATTTGTGTATGCTAATGATGATAATAGCAGCTACTAGCTCTGCTTTTTGATGTGCAACGTTAAGAACTAGACATTGTTAGCCTGACCTTACGGTAGGGGAAGCAGGACACAGAATTATTTGATCCCATTTAAAGTTGTGCTAGCCTTGCAAGCAGGGGCTCTTAAAATGAAATGGGCTGCTTGTCACTACCTAATAAGGACATTAATGAATTTCCTCAGGAGACTTAACTGAGAATCAGAAAGTAAAGTGTAGTGAATTTATGCAATGGGTCTTCTGAGTAGAAGAAGCTAATAGGGAAAGAGCACAGCAAACAAGCAAGTGACAAGACAGCCAGGACAGGGAGTTAGAAAGGTGGTCATCTAATGTGTACCTTTGGAATTTATGAGTGTATGTGTGTATTTACATATATGTGCACAACACATGTGAATGTGTGTGCATGCACATTCATATGAAGGACAGAAGACCAATTCTCAATTTTAGTCCACCTTCTTTTGATATAGGGTCTTTCTCAGAACCTGGATTTCACCAATTCAGCCGGTTTGACCTGCCAGAAACTCCCAAGATCCTCCAGTCTCTAACACCTCAATGCCAGGGTTACAAGCAATTCTTCTTAAAGGGTTTTCTTTCTTTCTTTTTTATCTTTGTTTCTTTCTTTTTTCCTTTTTTTCTTTGTTTGAGTGATAGAGTTCAAACTCAATTCTTAATTTTCTTATTGAGCTGTCTCCCCAGCTTGAATAATAATTTGTAAGTTCCTGCATACACATGACATCCTAAATTCAAATAATCACTATTAGGGAAACAAAGTCCTGGATTAGTTGACTAATTTTTGTGACAAATAGTGCCAGGCAAGAGCATCATGTACGGAATGTGAATGACCAGCCTTCAGATGACACTGTCATTTCTAATGGACACTGAACCAAGACAGCAAAAGACACAGCAACCCCAGTGTTTGCCTCTACATGGGAGTACACAGTTGTACAAACCTGGTATGCATATGTTTAAAAAAATTAAAAAGAGTGACCACATACTCAAGAAGCCTATTTTTGACCCCAAAAAACATATTGTTTAAGAAAATGAACTGCTGAGTAACAAGAAATGTTCTGACTTAAAGTTCAATTAATCTTGGCTCTGCTACATACTAGGTATCTGTCCCTGAATCAAATAACATTAGTAGGATTTCATTTCTTCAAGGACACAAGGACATAATACTGTGTATCTGAGGCCACGGAGATGTTTTACTGTACAAAGATGCTTGCTGTGCAAACCTGATGACCGGCATTCCACCCTCAGAATCCAGAATTCAGAAGAAGAGAACTGACTTCCAAAAGTTGTCCCTTGACTTTACATGACTTTCACACACACACACACACACACACACACACACACATACACACACACACACTCACACACAAATAAAAAATATAAATATAAAAGATCTAAAAGTTCGAAGGAGCTAACACACTTGTAAGAAACTGTATTTCCTGCATGCTATCTCTAAAGAGTTAGATAATACGCCTGAGACTTACTACACAATACCTGGTTTATAAAAGTCTCCATGATATTTCGTTAAGATATATGTGGGGTAATGGAAAGGCGGGAGCCAGATGGGGCTCTAAACTAGCTTAGAAATCTGAGAATACTAAGCTTCTACATTACCTGTAGGCAGTTGAGTGACTGCAAAGAAGTAATCCCTCTAACTAGAGATCGGATCTGTCTCGAGGGCCAGTAACTGGTGACTGAGGTGCTTTGTTTATGTACTATTTGTTTTGGGTTTGTTTATTTATGTATCATTTATTTATTCATTTTGTTCTTTTTTCCGAAATAAGAATCCGACTTTAATATGTTTAAAGATGAGAATTAAGGAACAAAAATGTGAGTTTAATAATCCTTATTTGGAAGTGATGAGTGAACGCTGCAAGTTTCTTTTGGGAGTGAGTAAAGAAAGGTCCAAAGCTGAGGTTCTAGGGCAGTAAAATAATGAAGCTTCAGTGGGAGGAACAGGGATGGAGAACCAGCAGAAAAGTCATTTAAAGCCCACCCTTCTTTTCTGTTTTGACTGCATTTCTTAAAACAGAAAGTAGACGTAAAAAGCAATAAAAGATTGTATCAGATAGTTGGGGAGCATGAATGTTAATACATATTCATTAAAGAGCATGGGAGACTTGCCCAAACCCAAAATCAGTGAAAGGGGAGGGGCTAGGAGATTTCAGTTTGGAGCCTCATTGTTTAACACATTACAGCTGATGTCTCTCTCCTTCTTGGAGGACTTTTGATGGACATGCCTGAGGTATGCACAAGTTAACTGAGCTTTCTTGAAATCCATACCTTTTCTTTTATCCCTGAAAGCAAGTCGGGCTGCAGTGGGTGTGCTATTTTTTTCCCAATGGAAATGTTGACTTTAATTTTAGAAAAAAGTAGGTAACTGGGGGGAGGGGAGCATCAGAACTTGGAATAGCAAAGAAGGCTTCTTCAGAATATGGGAAAGTAGAAAAAGGTGGGTGAAGGATGCAGGGACATTACCACTGGGGCCTCAGGTGTTTGATGCAATAGGCACTAAAACATAACCTAAAACATCACAAAGGGGAAATTTTACAAAATAAAATTTCTCTCAGATGGAAAAGTGGCAAAAGTTCTGTGGAAAGCTTCTCAGAAAGGGGAATGAAGGTAGATGTCCCCCAGGACAAACTGCCTTAGTAAGCTGCCTCCTGATGAGAGATAGTCCACTTAGGAGAAAGACTTTGAGGTGCTGGATAGAATCAGATAGCTGAGGTGAGGACATGTGCAGGCTTTCTTTCTGTTCTCAATTCACTAAGCTATATGGGGTTGGAAAGATGGCTCAGGGCACTGACTGCTCTTCCAGAGGTCCTGAGTTCAATTCCCTGTGAACATATACACTTGGCATAAACACATGGTGGCTGATAACCATTGGTAATGTGATTTGGTGCTCTCTTCTGGTGTGTCTGAAGACAGCTACAGTGTACTCATATACATTAAATAAATAATATTTTAAAATAAGATAAATACTTATAGCCATCTAATTAAGTAGCAAAATACTGTTTTACTATGAAGGTCAAATGTTAGGTGTATCGATAGCATAAAGTTTTGTACTAATTCCTGTGCCTCTACAGAAGGACTGGCATTTTAGAATTAAATGAAAGGAGGGAAAGAAAAAAGAGGTAGGCCTTCAGCCTTTGTTTGGAAGGGGTATCGTCATCTGGTGTGAGGAGTATTTAGAAAAGACAAGTATGTTTGCTTTCCTTAAATTAATTCACTATTTTCTTCCACAAACTATAGAAGTTGATGCATACTTTAGAAGTCCCCAAGAACTCAGATCACATATTGCCTTCTATGAAAAGCTCAGCATGTTTGAAGACAAACCCAAAGCAATAGACATCATGAATACAGGAACTACAACAACGAAAAACCAAAGTGCTCCATTTTCCATAATACAAAAATAATAGACTCACAGTAAAAACAGTCATGTGTACTGTGAAATACTATGGAAGGTGCTCTAAAACAAGGGGGCGGGGATCTAGGAGCAGAGATAAAATACCAGAAACACAAGGTAAAAGTGGTTTTCTTAATAGAATTTTAGTTTTGAAAATGATAATTGATTTAAGTACAATCCCAGGATCTAGTAAGTCATAGTTCTGTGAATGGGGTCCTATAAGCTTTCAGAAACCCAAGAAAGGCAATGATAGTAAAACTCTTTTATTTATTTTTTCCTCTTGATCTTACTCTAAGAAGACAGTTAAACAGAAAGCTAAATGAAAGAGAGAGGGTCAGAAATCATTAAATTCCATTAGTGCTGAAGGGACGAAGAAAGGCTAAAGGAGGAAGAAGGGAGGGAGAAAAAGAGGAAAAGAATGAGAGTGGGAGAGAGGAAAGGGGAAGGAAGAAGAAAGAAGGAGTAAGAGGAGGAAAGAAGGGATGGAGGAGGAGGAAAAGGGAAGAAAGAGGGAGAGAGAGTAAGCAAAAGAATACCAGCTTTCAGTCAAAGATTGGTACTCATCAAAGCCATAACTAAGCAATTACAGAATCAGCATGGGGTCACTGATTATACCCCAGTAGAAAAGAAGATGGGCATAGGTCAGAAGATGGATTCTCAAGAACAAAGACAGTGATTCAGTAAGTCAGTATCTGTAGTTTTAAAGACATTATTTTACATATAGCATCAGAAAACATATTTTGAAAAGAACTGAAAGTCTTAAAATTAATGAAAAGTTACTAACGTGCTTAAAAGGGCTCACAGAGACTGAACTGACAATGGGAGAGTATGCATAGAACTGACTTAGGCCCTCTGCACATATGCTACAGTTGTGTAGCTTGGTCTTCTTGTGGGATTTCAAACACTGGGACAGAGGCTGTCTCTGACTTTGTTTCTTGCCTTTGGGACCCTCTCCTCCTACTGGGTTTCCTCATCCATACTTAAAAGGAGAGGAGGTACCTAGTGTTACTGCAACTTGATATGCAGTGGTTAGTTGATGTTCATGGGAGGGCTGCCCATTTCTGAAGAGAAATGGAGGAAGAGTAGATGGGGGTAAGGGGAAGAGGAGAGGTGTTGGGAAGGGAATTGGAGGAGAGGAGGGAGGGAAAACTACAGTCAGGAGATCTACACACACACACACACACACACACACACACACACACACGTATATAATTAGTGAAAAGCAGGTCGATTGAAAGTCAGAAATGAATGGAGTAGATAACACTCTAATGTTAAAGTAGAGTCAAAATACAAAGTACAAGGTTTGAAAGCACAGAATGCTATACAAAATACAAGAAAGGGTGTAAAAATGATAACTAGAAATTAGAGATAAAATTGTATCAGCACAATTATGTTCATTGGTGATGTTGCAAATGGAGTGAGTACTTCTGTAGAAGGCAGATTACAGACTGAACAAGAGTAAGAGAAGAGACACAGCTGAAGAAAAGCTCTTGGAAATAGAGAGCTTAAATCTGTTGACTAAAGGCACACATGTGGTTTCTGGATACACTCACTTATTTATATTACCTGTTTACACACAGACACTGAAATTTAAGGATAAGGAAAAAGCCAGACCTTCCAATGCCAGACAGGTAAATCATTTAAAGGAGGAAAAAGAGTGGTCCTAGACACTTTATACCATTTAGTGCCAGAAGTTGTGTGAAGATCAGAAAGATTAAATTCTCCCTTTTCCTCACTTTCTCTGTTATTTGTTGATTATGAAACCATGCACACACTTTATGAAACATTAAGAAATTAGTCATGATCTCTGTTCATTATCTTGTCTTGAGAAGAAGCTGGTTGGAAGTTAATATACAGAAAACTAATGGGAAGCCCCTGTGAATAGAGAAAAGTTGACAAAGTTTACTGCACTTGTGATCTGAAAGCAAGATCACTATTACAATATCAGCATTTATTTGAAAGTCCATGGTTCGGGAGTTGCTTTATATTTCTTTGCCTTTTTATAACACAAACATTAATCAGTATAAGGTATTTACTAAGAAAAAATTCCTATGGCAAATCCTATTTTTATTTTTTTCTAAGTCTGTTGTCTGTCTACTTCTCTACACAATGGGCCAGCTAGAGTGCAGGATGCTTGTATATGCACAAGTATGTGTTCATCTATGGAACGCCAACATGTTATATAGTTTATGTATATATGTTTATGCTATTTGTATTTTTATAAGAAGTCAACATTTTTTATTAATCATTTTATTCATTTACATTTCAAATGATATGTCCCTTCCCAGTTATCCCTACACAAAGTCTTCAATATTTTAACACAAGAAAAATAATCAAACTATTCTTCTAAGACAGCAATGCAGCTCCATAGATTTGAGATGTTCGATAGTTTCAAATCTCAGAGAGCTAAGACTAAACTAAGACTCTTGATTTTGGTTGTCCGTGAAACTTGGAACTACCTCTGAGATTTTCTTTGTGTTGATCAAAATTTGAAGAGGATATTTCAAATCTTGAGATGATATGTTAATCATCATCTACTATATCTGTGAACTATCAATGCCTTTATCAGCATTGAAAAGAGAATAATCTCAAGTGATTCTCACAACTAAAAGTAAATACTGATATTGGGTATTTATAAGAAATTTCAAAAATCAAACAGAAGGGAATTGGGTCTGCTTAGAATTAGAAACTTCCTCTGCCAGTGACTTTTGATGAAACCGTATTTATCCACTGAATTCCTCAGGAATGTAGACATTTAAGAGTGAAGTGTATGGCAGTATTTACTTCAATTCACACAAAGTGCTTCACTGAAATATTGTTTGAATGTAATCAGCATCTATAGCTTTGGTATGTGTAAAATGACCCAATTTTCAATCTTCTAGTTATCCAGATTATTTTACAGCAACATTGCTGTTATTGTAGAATTTTATGTCTGCTGGGATGCTACATGTGCTTAATTGCACAGTTCAATTAATTGACTCTAGAGTTCTAAAGTCAAGGGAATCTTGACCTCTGCTGATTCTCCAGCCCTCCCTGCACCTATGTAGCCAGTTCTACTCCCGCTGTTGTGGATTTTCGCACTTAGGCCTTTTCAGCATCTTATGTCAACAGACTGTGTCTCTACTAGATAAAAATACATGGATGATGATTCTTCACTCGTTTTATATTTTTAAAACTCTGACAGCTAGAGAATATAAATTAAAATATTTAAATTTAAAAATTGTAAAATTTTAAATTTATCTAGAAAACTTTTACTTAATTTGGAAAAATAATAAGCCCTAGTTGAAATTGTTGGAAATTATAGGAGAAACTGAGTTTTATAAGAAGCAATACTTGAAACTAGTAGCAGATGTTTAACTGTAAATTAATAAGCATTATTTTATAGTAACTAGTTACAATTTATCTGTCTATACATCTATTATCTGTCTGTCTATCTACCAATCTAATTACCTACCTACCTATCATCTATCTGTCTGTCCCTTCAACTATCTAGCTACTACCTATCAGCTACCTAGCTCTCACTTTGGAAAACCCTTTATTTATTCAGAATTATTTCTATAAAAGTATCTCTAATTTGCCTTTGCGCACAAGAAATATTCCAGCCTATTGGAGGTCTTAATTCTTCATAGTTAAGTCATCTTAGACAAAGTGTTCCATACATTCCATCAAGCAAATCCATGTTGTATACCTTTTCGACCTCTTCCTTCCACACTAGTCTTCATTGTGAATGCAAATGTTATGAATAAGTTGACTTTCTGTATAAGTATAGGTCATAAAAGTGTATGAAATAACTACTAGGAAGAAACAAATTAAAATGAGTCTGATGAATAGCTTTGGCCCTCCTCTAATGGAAGAACCGATGCTTCTGAGGGAGTAATCCATCCTGTTGGAAAAACTTAAGTAATATGAAACATATGGATTTATTTAATTTTTCATTCTTCTTCCAAAAGAAGACAATTAGAGATATATGATCAACTCTTCGGTGGTGGTACATGAGTGTTTATGTTACTAGCTACTCATTCCCTGACAGGCTCTGTCAGCATCCTCTTTTCTTGAAATGCCTCTTAGAATGTAAGCCTTGACCTGCTCTTGTGGCTTTGGTAATATCATGAGGGTGGTTGAGCTCAAAATGGGACCATCAAAGTGATGATCTTGCAGTGACGGAACCAGCACATACTCGTGCATTCATTACCAATCGTCTTCCATCTTCCTTTCCACAAGAGTGCTCCCCGTTCCATGAGGAGAGAAGAGTTGGAGCTTGAGCCTATCCAGTTCTCAACAGAATGGGAGGAAAAAAAAGCTTTCAAGCTTTACCTTTTGCTAAAAGAACTGCCAAGTTGGTATTAAACATGAAAACATTTCACAGTGTTGTTCCTTCCTCATTCATAGGTAAACTGGCATGAAGTGCATACTGTATTGTTTTAAAGGAGGTATTTGGGCAAAGACTTGAACCTTAGACACGTTGACTTTGCTTTCCACAAAATATCTAAAATTGCTTGATATGTGTAGGGAATAGTTTGTCTTCATGTTTTTCAGTTTGTTTACTTCCCCAACCACCTAAGCTTTTCTGGAGGAGAGAAAAGATTTTGTAAATTGTCCCTTTGGCTAACTCCTAGGTTGCCACTGTGTATTGAGACAATGCTTGTATAAAAGTGATGGGATTTCCTCTGCCTACTTCTTCCTTCTGCTAAGAATCTCTTACAGAATGTCAGTTGGAGTAGTATTTACCAAAGCCCCTCCTCATTGGGCCACTGAAAGAGCAGGGCAATTCTAATAATCAAAGGCACAGAGCCTGCATCTACTTTGGAAGTGAAACCATGGGCAATTTTCAAAAGTGGTGCCCTCAATTTTTGATGAACTGTCACACAAACAGGAATTACCACAATTCAGAAATCATACCCACTCGGAGACATAGACCCGCATCTGTGGGTGATTTCTTCTGCCCCAATCCCCTCAGATTTCCTCCCTACCCTCCTAATAAAAACACACCCTTTTGCCTCATGCTTCCAATTTAGTACGATCATGCCTCTTACCGGCCTTTGCTTTGCAGGACACCATCTGTCAGTGCAGAGACACAAGGTATGGGGGTTTAAAACGTAATGTCTTATAATGGAGAAGATGTGCACGTCTTATATCACTTCCAATATTAAACTCAAAATGAGACTGCTCAGCATGCAGAAGAAAATCTCGTAAACACTTGAAATAAAGGAAAACTAAATGACACTTATCATTTTTCAGTCTTTAGATGTAATATCTTCAGGAAAAGAAACTGCCCTGTTCCTTCCTCTTAAATCCCCTCCCACCGATGAACTGAACTGTGAGGGAAGCGCTAATCCTGGGGAAGTTTTCCAGAGCTGTCTTTGGAGAGCTGAGGTTTTGCTCTGCCTGAGTTGGAAAAGGTGAGGCTGGGAGCCTCTGAGAAAAGAAAAGTGCAGAACACACCATTTCTGGAGTTGGTGCAACTTACTCCATGAACAGCTTGAATTTTTTTTTTTTTTTTTGTTGTTGTTTGGTTGGTTGGTTGGTTTTTTTTTTTTCTTGAAATCTTTTAAATTTGTTCTTAACCACTTACTTAATCACCCGTGTACTTAATTGCCTATCTGTGCAAACTCCTTGCCAGGCATCAGAGGCAGAGCTGAGAGGCCATCTCTTTCCCTTGGGGAATTCAGGATTTAAAGAGGAAAAGATGGAGACAGGCAAGTAAGAAAGTAAATGATTAGATGTTGCTAAATTCTCCCACATGGAATCAGGGAAGACTAGAAGAGAAAGCAAGCGGTGATCTGTGTGACAGATATCAAGACTCACCCTTGGAGAAGGGACGGTGTTTAAACCTGATTTGAAAGGCTGAACAATTACTTTGCAGGTCTTTTCAGTGCTCCGTGTAAAAATGTATCCCAGGATGGCCTAGAGCATGGGCTCCAGTGTGCACTAGCAGGGAGAATAGTTGCTGGTCTGATACAGCGAGACTTCCTCAAGTGAGTTTGAAGGAAATTGTGACTTCCCTACAGCTCCAGGGTTTGGGAATAGGGATTACTTAACTTCTGTATCTTTCGCTGTGTGTGTGTGTGTGTGTGTGTGTGTGTGTGTGTGTGTGTGTGTGTGTG
>JADRCD010223757.1:0-16355 GCA_019843815.1 Montemys delectorum | reverse complement strand
AGCTAATAATCAGTCAGTTATCCTTGAAAATGGGCTCTATTCAAGAATACTCATATTTGGATCTAACTGCTAACTCTGTATACAGCCAAGTGACTTGTCTCACTGTTCCTAATGCTTTCCCTGAAGCTGGGATGATGATGTTATATGCTCGACAAGACAATTTTGATGGTTAGTTATACACTGCTGATCTAAACTTAGCACTGTTCGGGGTCCACAAGTCTTCAGTAAATATTAGCAATTTTAACTATCTTATTAAATGCACATTATGCGACAACTATTGTTCTGTAGTTTGACTGTAACTATGCACTATCTACAAGGCTTACAGAGGTAGGATAAGCATATTGATTTCTTCTTATCATACTTATATTTGCTTTAGGTGTGAAGCGCTTCTTCACGCCAGCTGTTGACTGAAAATCGTTGGGTGTTGTAAGTTTCTGGAGACCATGGTGATTCCCAGAGAAATTCATCTGCCTTGCCATTTATTTGCAGACAACCTTTAGTTAAGTTTTGCCTTTTTTATTCTCTCTGTTGAAGCAGATTGATCTCTGACCAAATTGACTTATTGAACAGTGAATCAAGACAACTTCTTTCACCTCTCTAACTTTAGTCCCCTAATTAAATCAAATCAAATTCATATGAGGTAGAAACAAAACTAGAAGTGGTGGGGGCATGGCCAGTGGTAGCAGCAGTAGTGGTAGCAGCACTGGGGAGATAGAGGCAGGCAGATCAGTGTGAATTTGGGGCCAGCCTGGTCTGGCCTACACAGTGCATTCAAGGACAGCTAGGGCTAACATAGAATAACCTGTCCCCAAAACAAAAAATCCCCCAACCAACCAACCAAAAAAGTCAACAACAACAACAACAACATCCAACCAAACAACCAAACAACACCCCTAAATTTCAGTTTATGTCATTTAAAAGCATGCCATCAACATTTTTATAACAGGAATGAAATTTTGTCTTTTACTCAAGTCTTTAACTTACTAATACCGTTCTCCCTAGCTGAAAATTTGACTAACTATTATAGGTGGAAGATTATCCTGAAAACGGGTGTAAGTTTGAACACTCCTTTTATTCTTTCTGGTCCAGTTCTCCTTGTAATAAAGATGTGCCTCTCTGGGAATGCTGGGTGGCACCAGCAATACAGTCTATGCCCATGGATTGGATCACTGCAGTGACCTATGTAAAAACTGTGAATACTCAGCTGTCTACCACACACTAAGTACTGAGGATATTTACTAATGGTTTTTAAAATAAGAAAAACCTGTTGGTCAACTTCATATAGATCCATATCTGCCAAGGCAGTGACTGCAATTGTGAGATAACTATATGTCTCCTCTGACAAACTCGTGTTTGTGTTATAATCCAATACAATAATAAATAGTAATTCTAAGACATACCTTCTGATTTACCTGTCTTTGAAAAGCAGATATACTTTAGATGCTTATTCACACACTTTAAATGCTCTCCTGAATCTTCAAATATGTAATTATGTCTAATTATATAATACATTGTATTTGAATACAAAATCATAGTATAGCTTTTCCATCAATGTAATCTTGCACCATTTGCCTTATTATGCTGTGGCATTTTGAGTACTTGTGATCAAACAGTATAAATGGAACAAGTTTTGCATGCTCAGCCTCTTAAAAACTACTTTAAAGAGATTTACTATCAATATATATTTTCCATTCAGCTGGAAAAATAAGAAGTTTGTAGTGTGTATTATAAAATGTTAAATATTAATACTATTTAAAGTTAATGGCATGACAAAGAAAATGGCTAATAATATATTATACAATTAAGTGCTTATCATATTAGCTCATCTATTAACAAAATAAAATAAATTCAAACAGGAGGGTTCTGAGTTGTAGTTTTTAAGCAAGGGTTGCCCATGTGTAAAAGCTAAATTATTTATTCAATTTTTAAACAGCTGGATATATCAGTTTGCAATTATTTGCACTGTATTTGAATGCTTTGTCATGTGTCTCTGATATAATAAAAAGAGCAAACACTTTTATTTCTTATAGGAAGATTTGTTTTTTTTTTCTAAACAAATCTTAAGAAAAATAAAGCAAACTACTGACCAAGCACTGATGCTTTTTTACGTTCATAATACCACAGGGGAGGTTGGATGAGCCTGCACTGCTGTTGAATTGCTGACTTGTATCTGTTGCCTATATTTCAGCTGTATAACTCGACCTCATTATTCTGACTCCTCAACATTTACCATCTCTGTCCAAGGTTGAGTCTTTTCTATTTCATGCTCTCTGTTGTTATTCTCTGTATCTTGGTCTACAGATGCTCATCTATTATCATATGCTTGGCATAAATATTGGTTGCCAAAAGAGTTAAAATGTCTTTTTTTTCCTAAAATAAGTCAAATATTACATAAGAATAAATTGTTCAGTCCACACTGTGTTTCTGACCAAGTTAGCCAATTTAACTTAGACATAAGCATCCCTTTCCTAAACAAATCGATTGCAGTAAGGTTTGTGTATATCAAGTCCTCAAGCAATTTTACTGCATGTTTAAAATAAAAGGTTCCCAATCCCTTCAAAATTCACTTACGTAGTGAGTTTTAAGCACTAAAAAATACTGCATGTCAAAGAATTATTTGAGTGATGCTCCATCTCTCTTCTACTCATCAGTCCCTACTGTGGTTCTCAATAAACTGAAAGAACAGTTGTGGAGTACATCGTGTTGCTGGGACACTGTATTCCTCTGGATAAACACCACTCCTTCTATCCATCTCCTGTGCCTAGATAGGTTGGGACCTCAGTCTCTAGGTGTGGTCCTTGGTAGCCTGGTAAAAGCAATCAACTTAGTCACAGTGGTTGATTCTGGGATTGGCTAATGAACCCATTTGGCTGATATAGTCATGGGCTGTGGGAAAAGAGATTATGGGTGGAATGGAAGTAGGGACTTTGATGCAGAGCAGTAGGTGGTGATTTTGTGATCCTGTAAAATTGAGAACAGAGCCAACATGGAGATGAGGGGAGGTGAGAGACAGAATTAGCATCCTCTTGGTACCTTTCACACTGGAGAGGTTAGTTGTGCTTGAAGTTGATAATTTCCTGACATTTCCAGGCACACAAACAAAAGCATGTTTGTTGTTGATGTTGTTTTTGTTGTTTAAGCTGATTTGCTTTGTGTCCCATGGAGTATTCCCAAATCTTCACACACATGTCTTGTTTACTACTTTATCTCTCTAGTAGTGTTGAATTTTTTAGCTATAGAAATTTTATATTAAAAGGCCCAATTCATACATTAAAAAGTCAACATTTCTTTGTATTCTCCACTGAAATTTATTATGTCTAGGCTGAGAATGTGTTGAAAGTTACCAGTTATCAAAGTTCATCAGCTTATATCCAAAGCAAGTGAAGATAATATATGAAAAAAGTTCTCTGCCTGTGATTTTATATGTTTTTCCTATCACAGATGATTTTTAAAAATTGTCTCATTTAGAAAGTTCTGTTGTAGTACTAGTTCAAGGACCTTATGGACAGAAAAGTGAGATTGGTGGTTAGTACCTAAAATCATTAAGGGGCAGGGGATTCTTTTCCCATATGGAAAGTTATTTTGAAGCATTTATGCCAATGTGAATGAACTAAATATGTGATTTGCATAATGAATGGGACTCGACCAAAATAGTCTAGTTATACCTAATGCCAAAGATTTCTGTTAGTGGTAGAACAGACTTGGCTCGGGTATAATGGTTAAGTAAGACATGACTTCCTCTTCCAACTACTTGCTAAAATCAGGACTTTTTGTTTTTCCCTTAAACTTTTCAGTACTTCTGAACTCTTCATTTTTTGCCATAACACCATCACATCTTCTGATTTTTCTAAAATATTTCTTTTTGCAGTCGTTTTCTTTCCTTGATGGATTACTAACTGGTGGTCTGTGCCCCCTCTTGGCTGATAAGAGGACATGTGTTCACGTTTTCACAAGGTGCAAGTTGTATATGCCATCTGCATCACAAGAGTTAGTTTTTGTTGATTCACTATTGTAATTCAGGGATAAAACTATATATCATGTACATTGTGACTTGTCAAAACTTGTTTCTGTTTGGAAGAAATCAATGGCCACGTTGTATACCCTAAGTAAATCACACAACTCTTTCTTACTTATTATAACACTTTAGTTCCCTTCTGGATAAAACCTTCTAAACAGTCACTAAAACACACATCTTTGATATAAAAGGTGAAAATGTTTGCCTTTCTTGCTTGAGCCAAATGAACTGTTTTCTAATTGTGTCAGGCACAGTGGAACACTGGAAGAGGATTCCTTTTAGTGGCACATAGCACCCACCTACTCAGCCATCAAATCAGGTTAGTCCACAAGTATTTTAAATGAAGTTAAATAAGAGATAGATTTGGGTGTTACCAAACAGTGCTTTTTATAATGTCACTTGAATATGTATATGCTCAGTGACCTAAGTAAGTTTTAATCCCACCTCCTCCAGTTTAAATTATCTATAAAAATAATTCAGGCCATTTCATTGTCAGAATAACACACTCCATCTAGCAAAGGCTAAATCGTCTATTTCAGTCTTTACTTCCTTTTTCTTTCTTCTTGCCCCCCAAATAAAACTATTCATATGGAAAGCAAATCCCAAGCACTAATAGAACAGCATCATCTCTTATTTACTTCACAAAATAGAATACAATATGGGTTGCTGTGAAATACAAATGAACTGTAATCCTCATCAGGTTTGGAAATAATGGATTCAGGCTAACATTTCCAGAAGAAATATGAAGGCAGTATTCTAAATTTCCTATTCTTTCCCAAATGAGTTTGCACAAAATGTGTCGCTAAGAAGAGTAATGTGCCCATCACATAGTGAAATTTCCCACTTGCAAAATGAAAACGAAAAGTCTGCATTTCAGGATGGCATATTTAAACACATGCACCATGCTGCTTGTACAGTAGGGAAAAGAAAGCTCCCCCTACCGGAGCATAAAAAGCGCCATCTCCTTCCTGCACCCTGTGGCTCCCTCATATGCAAGAACACACAGAAACCTATAGTCTCCCCCTTCTCAGCACCCTGCTTCTCTCGGCAAACATTAGATTTTTCTTTATTTCAGTTAATTGGAGGGCTGCTGGACACTTTGTTATTGACCAGTCTCAGATATGTTTAGTTGAAATGGACATGGAAAGCTCTTGGTCCCAAACCCATTTTCACTCAAGACAAACGGTTGTAAAAACCTCAGCTCAGTGGAGAAATTTCAAGAAGAGATAAAAGTAATATTTAAAGGATATTTGTACATGTATATCCTATGGTTTTCACCCTACTAAAGTATATACACACTTAGGGAGAGGAAAAAAAACAGCATGTGAGGATTTTGCTAAAGAAGTAAAAATTGGTGAGTTATATGTAGAAATGAAGAAAGGGCCCTGTGATTTGTAGATTGATATTAATGGTTTAATATCCTCATTTATCGGCAAATCTCACAGGCATAATCAATTTTAAAATACACTTGTTTTATCCAGAAAGCAAGACATTTATAAGGAAAACTATTCGAAGAAAACATATTCAAAAGAATTTCTAAGCTTTGATAGTTGAAATGATTCCTAGCTACAGAAATAAAAATGAATGATCACAACCACACCCACCACCACAACAAAACATTCGAAAGACAGTTAAGAATTTCTATCAGTTCTAACAAAATGCAGACACAGTTACGGGCAACATCGGGCATCTTCCCTGTACTTTTCTGTACTCCTAGGTTCTTGACACAAAATAAAAAGACCTCTCCCATGCATCATAGTAGGGAAGCTGGAAAGCCAGTGATGCAAGCAAGGCTTCCATTACTGTTTCAAGACAATCCTCCCACTTGCCTTCTCTTTCTCTTTTGAAAGAATTCCTGGGGATCTGGATAGACTTGCAGTCAGGCAATACATTAGACGTTTCCATATTTTCTCTCCACTTGGTGATGAAAATGATCAGCTTCTAAGTGTGGTTGGATCCAGGCATTTTGAATCCCTCTATCTAAGAGAGTTCAGGAAGTGCTATTTAGATTCTCAGGAGAATGAGCTTCTATTCTTAGGTGTGACTACAGAGGTGGGCACCAATCAGATGCTCCTGACTGCTTTTTTGGGCCTTTCAATAGATTTAAATGCAACCACTTTCAGATTCAGGTGTTTTTGGTACAGCCATAGTTTATAACCCTCAATGGTTAGATTCTCCCATACTTATAAGCATTTTGAAGATGGTGATACCTAGAATAATCACTTACTAAAAATAATCTGATTTCCTCCTCATCTGAATCTTGATTCTCCTAGACAAAAAAGTATTAGAATGACTTTTTTTTTTTTTTTTTTGAAATGAGCGAAGTGGATTTTGATCTACTCGGGATGGGGTGTAGATGATAAGGATTTATCACTTATCTCCAAGAATTAAAAGTGGGTTACCTCTTATAAAGAGAGTGTACCTCTAAACCCACTGCACTAGGTATGTTGGAACCCATAAAATTTCCAATTACTGTTTCAGAATTTATTGTGCACATATGGAAAATAATACTTGTTAAACAGAAAGGGGTTTGTGCCTTGTGCTGTCAATACTGTGAAGGATGGGGTGATTATAAAGCAAATTAACAATACTTTTAAATGTGCATTCACTTATCTTTCCAATTAAATCCTTGTTAAACAACTGCACAGACAGTAATGGCGCTTCTGCAAAGCACTGATCAAGACAGTTTTATTGTAATTTTTACTCTGTAACAATTAATCAAGTAGGCATTTTCTTCATTATTAAATTATTTAGTTAATAAATATTCTCAATAGGCTAACATATTTGGAGTTTCATGTTAGTTTTGGTTTTCCTACAGTGGAACATATTTGGGATACTTCCATTCTCTAGCAGAGGGACCATTAGGAAATGTGATTTTATAAATTCCTTTTCCCTAGAAGAATAAACAAAGGAGAAAAGTCCTTGAAACTTTAAGCCATTCTGTAAAGGATAGGAATGCAGTGCTCTTAGCAGATAAGGAAGGAGAAGTTTTGCTTTAAGGCATCTTTATGTTGGAGTAAGCATGAAAATTAACATTAGAAAAGTTCATCAGCAGCTGTGGCAGACTCTTGTGGCAAGCAATTGCATTGTGGCCAGCCCTTTGTCATCCTATGTAAATGACAAATACTTGACCATTGTTTCTGCCACAAACACAGGGTGATATAAGTGGAGAAACCTATAATATATATATAATATCCCATCTACATCATTTGCAGGTGTGAACTCAATCTAGACAGGAAAGTCCCACTGCATTTAAAGTGCCCTAAAGGTTCTCTGTGACCTTTTGCCTTTTGCTTATAGTTTGTTGCATGTAAAGTTTTTAAGATGCAGGGGTTTTTAGATTTTTAGATTACTAGATGAGCAGTAAGGGTAATGCTCGCAGAAATCACACTTAGATATAGATTTCAAGTGAGCTGTATTCATCCTGAAGCAAGAATCAATAGACACACAAGAGACAGATGTAGTTTGAGGGTCAGAAAAAAGAATTTCAGGAAAGAGGACTATAAAAATGCTGTGATTTAAATCTAGACACTACTGTGGATGCCAGCAAGTGCTGGATGACAGGAGCCTGATATAGCTGTCTCCTGAGAGGTTCTGACAGTGCCCGACTAATACAGAAGTAGAAGCTCACAGCCATCCATTGGACTGAGCACAGGGTCCCCAATGAAGGAGCTAGAGAAAGGATCCAAGGAGCTGAAGGGTTGGCAGCCCCTTAGGATGAACAACAATATGAACTAACTAGTACTCTTAGAGCTCCCAGGGACTAAAACTCCAACTAAAAAGTATACATGGGGGGACTCATGGCTCCAGCAGCATATGTATAGCAGAGGATGGCCAAGTCGGACATCAATGGGAGGAGAGGACCTTGGCCCTATGAAGGTTCTATGCCCCAGTGTAGGGGAATGCCAGGGCCAGGAAGCAGGAGGGGGTGGGGTGGTGAGCAAGAGGAGGGGAGAGGGAGCAGGGGTTTGTTTTAGTTTTTAGTTTTTTTAATTTTATTTTATATTTTTTCATTTTTTTGGAGGGGAACCTGGAAAGGAGATATTCTAAATAAAGAAAACATCTAATGCCCGGTGGTAGTGGCGCACGCTTTTAATCCCAGCACTTGGGAGGCAGAGACAGGTGGATTTCTGAGTTCGAGGCCAGCCTGGTCTACAGGACAGCCAGGATTATACAGAGAAACCCTGTCTCAAAAAAGCAAAGAAAAAAAAAAAAGAAAAGAAAACATTTAATAAAAAAAAATAGAAAAAAAGAGGATTGGCATTAAATCCTCTCTGATACTAAAAAAAATGCTGTGATTTGAAGTGAATTAATTTTGTTTGTCAAAAATAGCTTTTATGGCAACCTAAAGTTTTCACCATGGACCTTCTTATATGAGGGCCCTGGCTATAAGCTTCCCAGATAGAGGGAAGGGCAAGATCTATTTTATTCAGTCTGGAAGAAGATTACTGTTCTCATTTCAGTCCTGCTGTTGAATAAATACCCTGACAAAAAGCAGCTTGAGAACCCAAAGGTCTCTCCATTTGGCTTACAATTTCAGGTAACAATCAATTATTGAGGGAAATCAAGGAAGGAACTGGAAAGCTAATCTACTTATTCTATCATACAGCGTTACCTCATACCTCATATCTGACTTCATAACCAAAGAAGTGTGGGAACCACAGAAGGTGTGGCTCTCTGGGCAGAAGGCAGGCTTATACTTCAGAAGCTTTCGTATGTATTTTAGTATCATCCACCTGGGAATGGTGATGCCCATAGTGTTCTGGTCCTCCTATATCAATAACAACTAAGATAAACACCTATGATCTTGCTCTCAGGCTAATTTGATCTAGGTAATTCCTCAAGTAAGAGTCTCTTCCCAGAGAATTGTAGGTTGTGTCAAGTTGATTGTTCCAGTCAGGAAAATCACCTTGGACATTTTGAACAGACTGTTGTGAGTATGGGAGGAATCTGTTATGCTAATGTGGGACAGAGGGTGAGAAAAAAGGGAGAGGGAAAGGAAACATAAAACTGGATACCTGCAGTATGAGGATGGGCAAAGTGAGCTTGTACTAACTGGAACTCCTTAAGTACGTGTCAAAGGGGATGATAAAAATACCCAATTTCAAGGACCTCACTTGTTAGTTTCACATAAATTTGTACTTATACCCCTAAAGCAGAGGAAAATTGAGTGACTTGCTTATCACCTCTCCTCCAAGGAGCTCAGTGATAGGAGAGTATAAAAGAGAATGAGCTTTATGTTAAAAGTGTAACTTTGTGTTGTTCTGATCTTAGTTCCTATCCTCTTTGGAGTCCCATATCTTGCAATTTTAACAAATCTTCAGATTATGCATTAAAACCAACAATGACAACAAGACAATAACAACTCCTCCTCCTCTTCCTCCTGTATGACCCTGCAACTGTTAATATTCATTTCTTAAACAGCTTTGGAGAGGAGAGAATGTTTTTGTTTTTATTTGTTTTTGTTTTTCTATAGGAAACAGTTGTTAGGAAATGTTCCTAAAGTATATGGGTACCTAGAAGAGAGATGATGTGTAAATGCATGTACATCCTTAAAGCTGTAACTACTAACAACAGCATTTCCTGTGTGAAAACAAAAGAAAGACATTCAAAACTCAGGATGCCAAGATTAGTTAACAGGAGCAATCCAACTCAAGTCAATTGCTGTTTAGCCAACTAACTCATCATTCCTAGCATTTGGGGAGGTCATTTCTGTGCTTAGGGCATGGAGACATATCAACATTTTACCTCTGATGAACTGACAGGTAGCCAGAGACTGTTTACCAAAACATTTCAAATAGTTTTTTTCTTTATAAAGGATCCTATTAGCTGGATACTGGGAAAACACATTATAATGATAAGAAATAGGTTTTGAATGTTTGATGTTCAAAAGAAGAAAATAGCTTTGGGTCTATGACAATCAATGAATAATAATCTGATAATGTGCGTTTCCTTGACAGTAAGTTTTAAATGCCGTCCTTGTTGTATATGGACTTTGTAGCCTCAGAAAGTTTCTTTAAGCTTCTGACACACTGTTTTCTTTTGTGAATAATGAGGGTTAGAGAACAATGAGAGTTTGCCTTTGAGAACCTGCCATC
Source organism: Montemys delectorum (assembly GCA_019843815.1). NCBI lineage: Eukaryota > Metazoa > Chordata > Mammalia > Rodentia > Muridae > Montemys > Montemys delectorum. Next base: position 6,242 of record JADRCD010223757.1, on the reverse strand, counting down.
TAGTAGATTCTCAATTAAAGGCTGGCTATTCTGGGCAGTGAACTAATTCTAATAATGTTTTTAAATATCATTCAATCTTTAGTTGTGCTAGAGAAGCACCAAGCAAGATATCTTCCCTTACATTTATTTCATAATCCACAATATTGGAAAAGAACTGTAGTAGTAAAATCTGTCAGTGATTTTAATCATAGTAGCAACATATATGATACTTTCATAGCATTTTTAATTTACGCAATAATTCCATTTATAAAGGTTACTGTATCATCTATCCAAGAGAAAGGTTCTGTGCTATAGAAAATGGGTTAACAAAAAAAAAAAGTAGTTGATGATCTACTTCTGTTTCTCCTACATTTCAAACAGTGTATAGCTTATGTCTAGATAAGGTGTATTTCCCTGGAAAGCAAAAATGAAGTCAGCCAGATGGTGTGGTGGATGTTCCCAGACACAGCTCTAAATAGGTATTTATAGTACCAACCTGAGTTTAAATGGGAGTGTCCATGAATGACTTCCAAATCTTTATTTTTGGACAATTTCACCACTTGATTCTTCTAGCAGAAACTCAAAGGTACCTTAGACCTTATTTTCCTTTCCTGGGGCTCATAACTTTTGTGTCTACTTCCCCCAGGGCATGGGTAGCAACTGCTGTTTTCTTCCAGCCAAAGAAATGTGGAAAGAGATGGAACGTGTGTGCACTTTCGGATCACAGCACTCAGGCTTCTAGCTTCTGTCTTGCTACTAATCTTTCTCTACCATGCTTCTTTGATGACACAAGCTACCATTTTGGGATTGGCCTGTTAGTCCATGCAACCTCAGGCCAGAAGCTACTGATAAACTGAGGCCTTCAGTCCAACAAGCCACCAGAAACTCAGTCTTGCCAAGGACCGTGTGAACCCATCCACAGGCAAGCTGCCAGATGAGAATCTACTCATGGCTGACACCTTGACTACAGAGCATTCAGCGAAACTATGCCCAGACTTCTGACCCACAGAAACTGGGAGATAATCAATTTGTATTCGTTTAAGCAGCTGAACTGGCAGAGATCTTGTCAGACAGCAGTGCATTTCTGCTTGAAGTCAGAATGGAGAGAAAGAGCGCTGTGTAATGTAATGAGAGTGGGAGGAGGCTTGCTCTGTTTTTCTAGCAAGCTTTTAAGAGCTGTTTATTAATTATCATGGTGGTGATTGTCTGTGATGATGATGATGATGGTGATGATGATGGTGATGATGATGGTGATGACGATGGTAATGTTTACAAATCTCCTAAGGTGTTCTTGAAGGTTGGCAATTACATAACTCTGATTTAATGTCTGCATGCAGTAGCCAAATGTACATGGAAAACCTGAACTGAACTCAGTTGTAAAATTTCCACAGACTCCACCTATTCCCTGTAACACAAATTCATTGATAGAATGAAATTAAGTTTCTCTTTTATGCCTAGATGTTCTGAACCCCATGCATTTGGCTAGTAATGAGATAAAACTTCGATATCAAGCATCTCTAAAATTTTCCTGCATTTGATTTCTCTTTCTAGAAAAGTAATCTAATTATCATCAAAGAAAGTTCCATTATGTAGATGATAGAAACATATTTATTAATATTTATAAAATAGAATTACTAATAAATCTATTTCTCATTTTATCTAACTTCTTGTCATCATAATTTACTAAATAGTAATTATCAGTGGATTGACTCAGTTTTTAATTTGCTTACATTTTTTATTATCCCTATTGTGAAAATCAAGAGTCTGAGATTCAAAGAGATCAGAAGAGATCCTCAAAGATGTACAGAAGAGTTCAGAATTAAGACAAGAAGAAAGATCCTTGGATTATTATCTGATATGCCTTGATTGTTTCTGTCTTTAATTGCTTCAATTATGGCTTTAGGTCAGTTTTTATTGTCTGTTTTGTAGTAAATTATATATGATAATATAACCCACAGTAGGGATATAATTTTGCTTTAAGTTTAGTGGCCAGAATTTTTAATACCTTAAAAATGGAAAGGACACCTAAGATTGTGATTGGAATACATGGTAAAGGGCAAAAACTAGAAACTGCAGTTTACTGTTTTGGCTTCTGTGTTCAGAAATATGAAGCGTTTATTGTTTTGTCTCTTTCTTGGGAATACATTCTCCTGCCAATGTGCTTTCTTAAGCAGCTACAAAGCAATATGAGTTTCATCACCAATAGCTTTTGAGCTCTTGGACTCATGTAGCAGAAAAAAAATCAGGTCTAGGAAAGTTTTTAAAGCCCTGAACGATGTTAAAGTTTGTTCATTTTGTGACCAAGTGATCCTTCCAGCTTTAAGGGAAAAATAAATCATTGTTAAAATATAATCTGATTACATAGAGGCCAAAATGGAGCACTTCAAAAAGCCACACACACCCCACACACTCACCCCCAACACTGAAACTTCTACAAAGCAACAGAACAAAGAAACAAAGAAACAAATACCACCTTACACAATGTGATAAAACAAATGACTCAGTTTGTTTTGTTACTGCTGTGCTTGGCAATAAACATGAAGTAGATTTAAAGAAATACTCATCTTAAAAATAACAAGAGAGCAATGTAAACTCACTTAATAGAAAAATGAATGGATGTAACCCAAGGACTATTTTATAAGAACACAACTAGAAGTTTGAAAATCCTGTTCAAAATCCTTTTTGCTTTATCCAGTCGCTTATTTCCAGATGAAACTGCCAATTATCCATATTATTTCCCACGTTTCCTTTCCTTTATTTGATTTTTATGCTACACAAGTATGTGATGCAGAGGGACAGCTGCTAAATCTTGGCCATTGCTTTAAGGTACATGGCTCTAGAAAACTAGCTTAGGTATAATTGTTAATGCAAAATTGTTTTTCTAACGGATGTTCCCAGTCTGGTTGACCTATTATTAGCAATTTTAAAGTAAGCAAAGTCACCACTTGCCAACTTCCAATATGTCTTCTTGTGCTAGTAATTTTTTTGTGAATAAATATAGAAATATAGGGAAAGTACAAGACTTCAACAACAACAACAAAAAAAGGAAAGAAAAGAAAAAAGAAAAAGGATCCTCTTCCACTAAACCAACGAACACCCTTGTGCATTACATGAACATAGAAGATGCTTGGCCATGTGGATTTATGTAATGTATATATTTTGTTCATCTGTAGTGAAAATGTGAACATGGTATCTTTTATTTGCGTTCCTAACTGTGGAAATCAATTCTAAAATCCTGGTAAGAAGTTATTCCCTCCAATGTAGGGCAAAAACTTGAGGGGAAATTTTTTTACTATATCAAGAAGCACTGGTCCTGAAAATACCCAGTCATCTCTCTCTATGGTGCTTTATAGTTAGCCCATTGGCTCAGGGATTTGGTAAGTTTCATATGTAGTATTTTCCAGAAAGGGTGACAATCTCTCTTGTTTCTTATATAAAGAGTGAACCCAGGAGACATCTAAGAAATACAATGAAAGTCACAGCTAGGCTGGATTTTGGGCAATACGTCTAGATGGCAACTAAAACTGAGGGCTGATGTGTGGATGTCTGGTGGGATTTCCAAGACCCACTGTCAGAAGTCTTTAAGACAGTCACAGAGCATCTTCTGTGCTGAAGCCTGCATTCTGCATATGTGCACCCATGCTGGAAAGCCATCAGGAGGTCACAGATCATGCAGAAGAATCAACACAATGACACAGGCTGATGACAGGTTGACATCTAAGGTCATGCACCAGTTTTCTTTGGGGATGCCAATATAGACCAGGAGAGTTGCATCAGCAAAAATGTCACTGAAAGCTGTCACCAAATTCAACAAACTAGGCAGAACACTACTCACTAATGCACCGGTAGCCTAGTAAGTCACGAATCTGTAATGCCTCTTTGCGAGGTTGCAAAGTGCTTCTTGATCCAGGCATAGCATCATAAACCCTACAGAGACTGGAGATGCTGGGAATCTTCATTCCTGTGATGTTTTCCCAAACATCCCCACTCATAGATAGGTTTAGCCAAACTCAATAGTAGTACAAATAATCAATGTTGAGAAAGAGAGTAAAAACAGGGATGTACAAATGTATGCCCAACGTGCAAAAAGACATTTCTGTTTTTATAGGAAGGATACAATAGTCAGTACATAGAGTATGCAGCTTCTTGGCAGTGTTTAACAGCACAGATTCAAGTCAGAGACATCTGAGATCTAGTCTTAGCTCCTTAGCTTTGGTATTCTTGGGACATTTCTTTTTAAACAACTGAGGTTCAGGTTCCTCACTGAAAATAACAAGCTTAATAATTGCACCTATATGCACTATGAGGTTGAAGAGAAGATTAAATTAAATTATATATGCAGGGAATTCAGTGGATTGCCTGCATACTAAATTGTGAAAATAGCAGCTACCTATACAATAAAATTATTATCAGCATTACTAATTTTAATTAGGAAATGTTTTTCAAAAGTGATCACTTTGAATTTAACTTGTGTGTCATCTGATCTGGAAGTATAATAAGGGTATCTAATTCTTTCTGGTTTAGTGAGTCAAACAGAAAACCAAAACAAATTGAATCATTCAACTGGTGTATTTAGAATTGCTGATGATTAGAGCATTCAGGAAAGTCAGCGAAACACAGAAATTGCAATTCAACTGTTCTTGAAAATCTCCAAAATCAGTTTTCATTTGTGTAGTCTAATAGTGGGTAAGGCTTATTCATTTCTTTTAAAAAATGTATATTTAGAACCTTTTTAAAAAGAAGCATAATATAAGTTGAACACAGAGGAGATAAGAGATGCTAATAGAAGGAGGGTGCACTAAGTTCATTTATGTCCCATATTAAATTACAAAATGAATGTATGATGTTTACATAGCTCTGCATAATTTTCATGGAAACTTCATGCCTTCGGTATTTTATTTCACCACACATTCACATGCACAAAAGAGAACATGCGAGTGTCACTCCCCAAGTTGCATGCGCCAATTCTCTCCTCTGTTAGCAGAAGTGTTAGAACCCTGGCTAGGATGATGAATAAGATATGGTGTTAGTGACGAGACTGTTGGACCAATATAGAGAATTAATTAAAATAATACTCTCATCATCAAATTTTGAAGAGGGATATATATATATATATATATATATCATATATATCTCTAATTTATATACATATATATATGTCACATATATATCCTATATATATTGGATACATATGTATGTACACATATACATACATATATGTGTATATATATATATGTATCCAATTATGTGTGTGTGACCTACTAGACCTAGTATCACATAAGAGGGTGTTGTATCCCCTGAATACTTTTGAGCCATAGGTGCTAGAGATTGAATATAAGTCCTCTTCAAGAGCAACAAGTGCTTTTAACCAGTGAGCATCTCTTTGGCTTCTCATCATGTAAGCCAAAACACTCTAGAAGACAAGTTGGCAGAGTCAACAGTATCAAAGGTCCCAGTGTAGCATCATTTGTGCTGACTGTTGAATCCTCACCATGCTGGAAAACAGGAGGCCTGTTTGCTGACAATTTATACTACGAGATACCAACTCAGGCCTCTGCCCAGCTTTACATTGTCAACATTCATGGAAACATGAACAGTTACAAAATCTCCGAGGAAGCTGAAGTTTGGATTGTAAAAGATGAGATGGATAGATTTCATATTTTCATTGCAGATTGTTTTTTTTTTCCTTTTCAAACTGCTGAGCATATTTTTTTTAAGGCAGGAAATGCAGCTAGTGTTTGTTTCTAACATGGCTTCTGTTTTGAGATTTCTTCTTTGTAGGAGAAATGTGTTGCCCAGCTGTCTAGAATCCCAATAAGGATATGGTTCCAGCATGAGCTATCATACAAGAATTATTTTAGTGCTTATAAACAGAATAGAAACAATGCTGGGTTGTTTCATCCAATTTTACCCATAGAAGGGACACTGTTGCTTAGACCAAGGGGACCAATATGAAGAAGTGATGCAAAGTTTAATTCAGTGCTTTGCCTAGTCAAATTAGTCAATAAGCAGAGCCCTTAAAGATTCTCTGAAACAAACATTATGAAGCAGCTAGACAAAGAACTAGTTAACACATAAATGAGCTGTTCCACCGGAACTTGTAAACAGTTTAATACTTATCAGTATTGATATGTGTAACTACAGCATTCAGACATGTACATATGCCCCCCTCTCACACACACACACAGACACAGAGACACACAGAGGAAGAGGGTGGAGAGGAGAGAGAGAGAGAGAGAGAGAGAGAGAGAGAGAGAGAGAGA
>JADRCD010223756.1:35147-49175 GCA_019843815.1 Montemys delectorum | reverse complement strand
TATCCCTTTGATCTCCTTTTGTTGCCTAATTGCTCTGGCTAGAACTTCAAGTACAATATTGAATAGGTAGGGAGAGAGTGGGCAGCCTTGTCTAGTCCCTGATTTTAGTGGGATTGCTTCAAGTTTCTCTCCATTTAGTTTGATATTGGCTACTGGTTTCCTCTATATTGCTTTTACTATGTTTAAATATGGGCCTTGAATTCCTGATCTTTCCAAGACTTTTATCATGAAGGGATGTTGGATTTTGTCAAATGCTTTCTCAGCATCTAGTCAGATGATCATATGGTTTTTTTTCTTTGAGTTTGTTTATGTAGTGAATTATGTTGATGGATTTCCGTATATTGAACCATCCCTGCATCCCTGGGATGAAGCCTACTTGATCATGGTGAATGATCGTTTTGATGTGTTCTTTGATTCGGTTTGCAAGAATTTTGTTGAGTATTTTTGCATCGATATTCATAAGGGAAATTGGTCTGAAATTTTCTTTCTTTGTTAAGTCTTTGTGTGGTTTTGTTATCAGAGTAATTGTAGCTTCATAGAACGAATTGGGTAGAGTACCTTCAGTTTCTATTTTGTTGAATAATTTGAGGAGTATTGGTATTAGGTCTTCTTTGAAGGTTTGATAAAACTCTGCACTAAAACCATCTGGTCCTGGGCTTTTTTTGGTTGGGAGACTATTAATGACTGTTTCTATTTCATTAGCAGATATAGGACTGTTTAGATCGTTGATCTGATCTTCATTTAACTTTGGTACCTGGTATCTGTCCACATCAAACCAGATACATTGAAAGTAATAGAAAATAAAGTGGGGAAGAACCTCGAGCAAATAGGCACAGGGGAAAAATTCCTGAAGAGAACCCCAATAGTTTCTGCTATAAGATCAAGAATTGACAAATGAGACCTCATACAGTTGCAAAGCTTCTGTAAGGCAAAAGACACTGTCAATAGGACAAAACGGCAACCAACAAATTGGGAAAAGATCTTTACCAACCCTATATCTGATAGAGGGCTAATATCCAATGTATACAAAGAACTCAAGAAGTCAGTCTCCAGAGAACCAAATAACCCTATTAAAAAATGGGGCATAGAGCTAAACAAAGAATTCTCTACTGATGAACACAACATGGCTGAGAAACACCCAGCTATACCACTCCTGAGCATATACCCAGAAGATGCTCCATCATGTAATAAGGACACATGCTCCACCATGTTCATAGCAGCCTTATTTATAATAGCCAGAAACTGGAAACAACCCAGATGTCCCTCAACAGAGGAATGGATACAGAAAGTGTGATACATCTACACAATAGAGTACTACTCAGCTGTAAAAAACAATGAATTTATGAAATTCTTAGGGAAATGGATGGATCTGGAGAGTATCATCCTGAGTGAGGTAACCCAATCACAAAAGATCACACATGGTATGCATTCTTTGATAAGTGGTTATTAGCCCAGAAGTTTGGAATACAGGAAGAACGACCCACAAACCACAAGAAACTTTAGAAGAAGGAAGACTAAAAGGTGGACATTGCATTCCTTCTTAAAAAGGGGAATCAAACACCCACAGAAGGGGTGGCAGAGATTAACTATGGAGCAGAGATGGAAGGAAGGACAAGCATATAGCTATTTCCTAAGAGGCTCTGACAATACCTGACTAATACAGATGTAGAGGCTCACAGCCATTCATTGAACTGTGTACACGGTCCCCAATGAAGGAGTTAGAGAAAGGTTCTATGGAGCTGAAGGGTTTGCAGCCCCTTAGGATGAACAACAATTACTAACTAGTACCCTCAGAGCTCCCAGGGACCCAACCACCAATCAAGGACTATACAGGGTGGGACTGAATGTACTGGAAGCAGGTATATAGTAGAGGATTGCAAATTCGATCATCAATAGGAGTAAAGGACCTCTGCCTTGTGAAGGTTTTGTGCCCCAGTGTAGGGGAATGCCAGGGCCAATAAGTGGGAGAGGGTGGGGTGGCAGGCATGGGGAAGGGGGAGGCAAAAGGGGTTTGTTCTTGCTTTTGTTTGTTTGTTTGTTTGTTTGTTTTGGAGGGGAAGATGGGAAAGGGAAAATGTACATGTAAATAAAGAAAATACCTAGTAAAAAAAAAAGAACTTTAAAAAACTTTCCAAGGTAGATTGAAGCTTGTGGTATGTGGTATTGATGTAAATTCATTTAAAACAATGCTTAGGTATCATTCCATATTTTGGCATGACTACCTATTTATAAAGAAAACATACCAAGTAGTTCATTCAATAACAGTTTCTATCAAAAAGCTACATTTTGAAAAGTAGAGATATTTTACTTCAATAAGTAAGTCCACTCCACTTACTATCTCTTACATAAATTTATTTATAAATGTACAAACAAATAATCAACTTTTTTTAATTAGGTATTTTCTTTATTTACATGTCAGTTTCTCCTTTCCCAGTTTCCCCTCCAAAAAACAAACAAACAAATGAACAAACAAAAACAACAAGAACAAACTTCTGTTGCCTCTGCCATCCCCATGCTTGCCATCCCACCTGCTCCCCCTTATTGGCCCTGGCAATCCCCTACACTGGGGCACAGAACCTTCACAGGGCTGAGGACCTCTCCTCCTATTGATGATCAGTTTTGCAATCCTTTACTATACACATGCTGCCAAAACAATCAGTCCCACCATGTATAGTCCTTGGTTGGCGGTTGGGTCCCTGGGAGCTCTGAGTTAGTTCATATTGTTGCTCGTCAGTATTTATAATATACTTCTGGAAACACTTCTAAGCAAATTTTTATAAAGGTGGAAAATCTTATGAGAAATAATCATGAAAAATAATCATGAAAAATCGGCAGTGATGTGATGGCTCAAGCATTAATGTGCTTACCACAAAGGCAGGAAGAACAATATTTTGATTTTCACAACCCTAATAAATGCTAGATGAAGGCAATCCACTCATAATTCCAACCTGGTAAATGAAAGCAGATCTCAAGAGCAAGCTGGCTAATATAACATCAATACATACCAGATCTGGGTTTCATTAAGGGATCTTTCATTATATCAGGTGAAGGACAACTGAAGGATATGTACAACATGACCCTTGGGTTTCTACATGTATGAGCAAATATATATCTGTGCAGAGACACATTCACACTGCACAAACATATACTTACATATATAAAAACATGTGTACACATGGGCAAGCATATGCTACATACAATGATATATATCATACATTAAATATATTCATATATATCATATACATAATCATTTATATATTAATATACATATGAAAAGAAGAAAAAAACATGTTGCCTTCTCATATAAAAGTAACATGAATAGGTACACTATTATTAGATTTTATATCTCTGTTATTGAAAGATGCCACACCACCACATTGACAAAATTATCTAACCACATACTTTACATATTGATATTTTTCCCATAAAGCTTATTTGAAATATATCAACTGACTGTTTTTAGTATCCCAAAATATATGGGTTTCACTAATTTACAAGAAAAATAAAATGATTATTCTAGTTAGATAATGCCTATTTGGCATAGCTTATACAACATTTGAAATATATTGGGCATTTTATGTTATGCATCTATCTTTTCTATCTTTTAATTATATCTTTTTATTTTTCTCATCCATACAAGAAAGTATATTGTACCTAGAAGTAGCCTTTAATTTATCCCTGCATAAATACTACTTTTATAAACTACTTTCCCTCATTGAAGCATTTCTTTGCATTTTTACTCTCCTTGTGATAGCTTAGTAATATGATTTCAACAGCTTCTATTTGAACTGCAGTTTCAGGCTGACTCAGAAGCCAGATAGAATGTCTCCAAGCAGACAGGGGTACAATGGGAAAGTATTGCTCCCAACTTTGCAGAGCCCAGGCAACTTCTAGGTTATTATTGGCTTTAATTATCACTCGCATGAACTGCGATATTCTTTACCATTGGTGAGCAGCTCTCTGCAGAGTGTGAAATCCTTCTCTGCTTTTGAAAATACCCAAGAAATGAACTGAATCGCTTCCAATCTGCTGTAACAACTGAACACCCACTGATAAGTATAAGCAAGGGGCAAATTTATCATCACCAATAGAAAATGGGCTTTTGAAAGTGAGATTTGAGACATCTAGCTGGCTGCTTACTACCAGAGAAATCAGCTAAACCAAATCTATTTTCATTTTAAACTCACGGGCATTTTATTTTCCCTGATTGGTATTCAAGCTGATAAAAAGCAGTCTATTTTTATGTCTGCACTTTATTTAGTGATATAAAATTTAAACTCTAAAATATCAAGATAAATAGTTCTCATCATTATAACCATTAACTCTCAGCCTCACTTTCTTCCACAATACCTTCCTTCCTTTCCCAGTTTCAAGTATAAACCAATGCTTAAATTATGAAAAGGCTTCTTCAGATTGCCACCTATACTGTATTTTTTTTGTCTCTTAAGGTAAGGCTTCTATAAACATGCAGCATAAAGACATATGCTATTCAGACCAAAATCTGTTCTCAGAGATTCATTTCTCAATGCCACTGTAGGTTTCAGTGGGTCCTTTGATTCTCATTGTCAGACAATCATGAGGTCCCTACTTGTTTCCTACTCTGAATCTCTGAAAAAGAGATAAAGAGCTATAAAAGAAAGACTGAATAAAAGTAGGAAAAGTATAAGCACAATAAAATATTTACTAGGCCTTATTATTTAAATACCTAAACATAAAAGGCATTACAAAGAATACAGAATTAAAATACCAACAGAGTTTTTAGTACATTGAGTCTCAGACTACATGTAATAGAATGATTTCTAAAAATCATCAGTGTCATACATTGGTTTTCTATTTTACTTTAATTTAAATTGAGAGTTTAAAGGTATTTCTTGGGCATGGTATTTTCATTTCTGAATCCAAGAGCTATGATTGACTATTACTATATTAAAAATGCTACATTTGTCTGAAACATAGCAGGTAGCCAGCAATATGGCAAAAGCGTATGAACACAAGACTGTCATTTACTGATGTGCAATGTCACATTCTGTGTGTGTGCCTGCAATTTTTAAATCTTGTAGTTCTTGAAATTATAGGTATGAGAACCATGAGATAAATCAAATCACAGAAAAACAATAACTGCAAAATCAGTTTCTTTTGGTTTTGGCCCTCTGGTTTCTACAGATGCTTGAAATAGAAAGACTTGTAGTGGTTTTATAAATGGGCAGAGGAACTTTATATATCTTAGGAAACTGGAGACTTTAAAGCTCTTCCCTTTATATAATGTAGTTTTATCTTCAATCCTCTGAAGTCAGTGGACCTCATCACTTGGAGACATCAGCACTCAGAAGAGCAGGAGACACTGTACACATTTTAATTGCATGGCAATTCATGACTATGCTAATTGTTAGACTCATGAATACTCTGCACATTTTACTCTCCCAAGCCCATTCTAATGTACAGTTATAATGTATATTAAAACCTGGTATTTCATGAAAATATGGAGAGGATATAAATGTCTAGTGTATGAAGAAGAATGAGGAAAAGAGAAATAAAAACAAGTAAGTGACCCACAAATGGGATAATTAAGCTTGAAAAAGTGTACCAAGTGAACCCATAGAAATTTTTTTCATAATTTTAACAGAACCGCTTCCATTTCTTAAAATGATGGTTCAACATACATTAGGTAAAGATTTGCAGTTCAATACCACAATCACTTTACAGTGAGTACTTCTGTCTGTGTTCTAAGCTGTGTTCTCAGAATAGTGGATGTCTCTTCCCTAGCATGTTAATACTAAACATGCAAATTGCCTCTGTGTTGTGGCTCCGCAGGTCACCTGGAGACTTGCCATTTGTGCTATTATGATCAGAGCCAGAGCCAATTTCCTTCAAACCATATTTTTTAAGCTCAAGGGCATTATGCAGAAACAGTGAAAATGATAGGGCACGAAGAAACTGAGCTGAATGAACATCCGGCAAAGATGTTCAAAGGAATATGGCTGAGATAAAAACTGGTTTTAAAAACCTGCCCAGTGATTCAGATGGTGCAGCATCTTTAAGTTTTAAACACTTTGAGGAAGGGTGTGTGAATTGCTCTTCCAATTCTGTGGTATATTTTCGAGGGAAATAGGAATATGTCTAGACAGTCTTTCCTTTTAAAATACTTTCAAATTTAGTCTAGGTGAAATAAAAATGGCATGAAAATGTCAGCTGAGCCTTACAAGATTTAGAGTGTGCTACTCAGAGATTTAGTTGAAGGCAGGTATCAGTAACCCAAGCAGTTCATTCCACTCTCCTTTCATCTTCAGTGGGAACATTTTTAGACATGTCTTATAGCAATGAGAATAAGAACCCTTCCCTGACCAAATACTGTGACATTGAAAAGGCGTTTAAGTAGAAATGCTAAGTTGGGGATGATTAGTAGATCCATCCAATTATGGAACTCAAGCTCAAATTAAAAGTGCATTTTCTAAAATTCATTAGGTAAATACTTTGCCATCATTGTTTAGTTCACAGTTACCAACATGTTCCAATAAAAGTCATTTTGCTCCTCAAATGATATTGAACAACAGAACAAAATTTTTACCTTCCATGATGCCCAATTTACCACCAAGGAGAAAAACTAGAAGTTACTAATCATGATGGACATAAGGTTTGAGAAAATTTAGATACAAAGTATCTCTTCATCTTTAGGAACCTAAAACTGAGAACATAGGACTGAAAAAAAGAGAAGAGGGCCAAACAAAGTCACTTTAGCTGATGGTTATGAAAGTGACAAGAGTGTTCAGAATAATAAAGTATGATAAGAATATTTATGATGATGGAAGAGTTGTAGGGAATGGCTGTTGAAATACCAGAGTTTGGAAAGAGGAAGATAAACTCTTTGGCAACAATAAGTCTGCATCTTGATCTTTTTTAGACCTGTGTGTCTGCTGCTCTTTGTGCTGTCCTACTTACTAGTGTAGGTTTGCCCGAATGTCGAATGTCACAGTTCAGATACGGATTTGGCCAAATGTCACACTTCATTGAACCTCTTCAGAATCCTATTATCCAGGTACACATTTCTTGTACTTCCAAACTCCTCACTTGTTGTGTTTGCATGAAAATGCCACGATCTACTGAGTACTAAAGAGGTTCACATTTGCCTAAGGATTTTGAAAGAACAGACATCATACTTCATCAACACTTTTACTCCTAGTCCAGCATCACAGATTTTCCAACTATATTATTTGTTCTATAAATTTTCAGGAAGTTTTCATGAAAATGAATTCATTAGACAAATACAATTTTCCATATTACATTTGTAAATATCATCTACAAATCTCAAACAGAAAAAAATTACTCTCAAAAACTTAGTAAATGTACTATTTCATTTATGTAAATTAAGCACTGACTGTAAATTTAAAATTAATCATTTTTGGTGGAAAATTTTAGACACATGTATGCTGAGGAATTAGTTAAAAATGAAATCATAAAATTCACAAGGTGGAGCTAGAAAAAAATATTGTGATTGGGGTAATAGAGACTCCAACATACAGATCCCTTCTTTGTAGATGTTAGCTACTAAGTACAAGCTAGTTACAATCTATGTACCTCCACAAAGCAGAACTCATTTCCAGTCCTCTAAACTGATCCAAGAACTCTTCGGTGGTGATGAATAAGTGCCTGTGAAGCGTTCACCCCTAAGCGCAATCTCTGTAAAACCTCATCCCTCCAACCTCTGAAAGCATCACAGAGCAGATACCAGAAAGAATTAAGAGCCAAAGGTTAGCGACCACTTCTGCAAAACAGTATTTTCTGAACAGGAAAGAGTCATTGGAATCATGACCTTGTGGTACCCATAGCTGATTGGAGAAGCTGATTGATTCTATACAGAATTAATACAGGTAACATTTTAGCATAGAGCACAGAAGCATTACCAAGGTACCATTCCTAGCTTAGAATTAGTGACAAGTGATGGCTTTTGGGTTCAGAGAGCCACATTTCTTTGAGGATGTGGCCCCTGGTATATTACTCGCTCTTCAATGGATGAACTTACACTAATGAATTTCCAAAAAAGGCAATGAAATTAGGAGCAGAACATGGTGGGAAAATATATGAAGAGTTTGCAGAGAGGTGGGGTAAATTTATAATCAAAATAATTCGTATATATTTATTAAATCCTCAAATAATACATTAAAATAGTTAATTTGCATAGAAAAGAAAATTTAACAGCACGTAGATATTTAATAAGAAAATATTTCTTAGAAAATATTTTATAGAAATTAGAATTTTAATAAAACATAGCTTCATAAAGGTCATTATTTTCAAAATTGATGAAATCATTCTCATAGTATAATATTTTTCAAATTGCAGATCCCAAATTATTTCCTTATGACTTAAAAGATTCCTTTTATTGTTTTTCCTTACAATTTCACTTTAATTTGCATTTATTTTTAAAATTTTTATATTTTTTTTATTTCTTGCACAGCAAATAGTTTCTAATTTAGTTTACTAAATGGAGCTTATGATATATACCCAAAGGGATTTAGTGTGTGTGAGTGTGTGTGTGTGTGTGTGTGTGTGTGTGTTTGTGTGTTCATCTTTAAATAATCTTAAACATTTCTGACTCAGTGTGGTGGATTGAGTGAAAATAGTGCCCATAGCACGTTGCACTATTAGGATGTAAGGTCTTACTTGAATAAGTGTGGCTTTGTTAGAAGAAGTACATTGCAAGGGACAAGATTTCAGGTCTCAACTGTTCAAGTTAAGTCTAGTATGACATTTACTTCCTGCATCCTACAGATCCAGATATAAAACTCTCAATTACTTTCCCAACACCAAGTTTACTTGCATATCACCATGCTTCCAACTATGAGAACAAAATGGACTAGACCTTTGAACTGTAAGCCAACCCCAATTAAATGTTTCCTTTTATGAGAATTGTTATGGTCCTGGTGTTTCTTCAATGCAACAAAACTCCTCAATAAGACAGTCAATAAAGTTGGGTGAAAGGTTTTGGAGCTTATATCCTAAAACATCTGTGTTATATAGATTGTTGAGCTGTGCAGGGGACTGGACTGTGGTCCCATCCATGTATTGTTTCATAAGAACAGTATAGCATTCAATGAAGAATGTTTAGTACTGAAATTAGAAGATGAAAGAGCTGAAGGGGTTTCTAACACCATAGGAAGAACAATGTCAACCAACCATATCCCCCAGAGTTCCCAAGGACTAAGCCACCAACCAAGGAGTACACATGGAGGGATCCATGGCTACAGCCTCATATGTAGGAGAGGATGGCCTTGTCAGGCATCTATAGGAGGAGAGGCTGGCTGGATGTGTTCCTGTAAAGGCTGGCTGGATGCCCCTGTATAGGGGAATTTTAGGGCAAGGAGGCAGGAGTAGGTGGTGGGTGGGAGCACACCCTCATAGAAGCAGGGGGAATGAGGATATGGGATAGAGAGCTTCTGGGCAGGGGGAACCAGGAAAGGGGATAACATTTGAAATGTAAATAAAGAAAATATCCAATAAAAAATATTTTTAAAAAAGAACAAAATGAGGAAGGAAACTGAGTTATTCTTTTTTTTAATTAGATATTTTCTTTATTTACATGTCAAGTTCTCTTTTCCCAGTTCCCCTCCAAAAAACAAACAAACAAAAACAACAAGAACAAACCCCTGTTGCCTACCCCCTCCCCATGCCTCCCACCCCACCTTCTCCCACTTATTGGCCCTGGCATTCCCCTACACTGGGGCACAGAACCTTCACAGGGCCGAGGTCCTGTCCTCCTATTGATGATCGAATTTGCAATCCTCTACTATACACATGCTGCTAGAACAATCAGTCCCACCATGTATAGTCCTTGGTTGGTGGTTGGGTCCCTGGGAGCTCTGAGGGTACTAGTTAGTTCATATTGTTGTTCGTCCTAAGGGGCTATGCACTCTCTGAGTTATTCTTAAGTGTATATGTAGATGAGTTTTAAAAGCAGAGACAGGAATTCAGGAGAAACTTTTGAAATACACAGGTTGCTTTGTGTGTTAAGCTTGATGCTGAGATCTTGTTTATATAAAATGGAGAGAATAAAGTAGAATTTTCACTGAAGAGAATAAAGTAGAATTTTCACTAATTCCATCTCAACTTAGGATAGATTTTTCAAAATGATGTACAACAACAGATAGTTTTTTGTGATCTTACTAGAAACTCTGTAGGGAATGTATTTGGCCTTCAATCTATAATTGGTTACTAATGAAAACTTAGTCAATAATAAACTAGTATGAAATAGAATTATATACATAAAGTTTATAAAAATCTTCTCCCAAAAATGTGAAGAATTCCTGTACATGCCATAGGAAGTCCAGATTCTGTATAACAACAGGATGTGTGTGTGACTTAGCAAATCTGATTACTTTTTCCTTCTGTAATTCTTGCTAACATTACTTAAGGTGAGAAAAAATCCATTGTTATTCTTATATTCTTTGTTATTTGTCTAAATAGATGAGTTGATTCATTAAACTTATTTTAAAGTTAGTTTATATGAGGCCACCCATTAGAAGCAAAACAGATCTGCTAAATATGATACAGAATTACTAGAAATAGAGAAATGTAAACACAATCTGACAGTTCTGAACAGAGAGTTATTTTTGATGGGATTTCAGCCAAGTTTCCCTTATGCTATTCTGTGTGGTAACAGGAGAGTAAACACAAGTATCAGGAGAGTACTCTCTTTAATGGATAAAATGTTACTCTACCTGGAACCACCCTCACAGAAAATCTTTACCAGAGGTCTGAGCTTCCTAGATTCCTGTTATGGATATGTATAGTAACCTCCACAGGAAAGTTTTAAGCAAGAGAATTGAAATAGGAAAATATTGACTCAGGGATAGATAGTTTAAGTAAAGTCAGACTTAAGGAAGGCCTCTACCATCCTCAAGAATCTAAAGTATAAAGAAATTTAATATATGGCAGTATATCTAGAATCTAGAGCACCATTCAACTTTTATTATAAAATTAATGTAATTTTAAAGCCTTGAAATATTGACTGCTGTAACCTTCACAGCTTAGGGATTAATACCAACTGAGGCAATAGGAAGTAAAGACAGACATGCATACAGAAAAGCTGGGATTTTGTAGGATATGTGCACTGATAGTGATGCATCAGCAGCAGCCAGCAAGTCCAGAAGCTCAGTTATGAATGAAGAGAAAGTGGGTTGGCTAATCTCACCAGATCTATATAGGGATAGTCTCAGGTTGCCTTTATTCAGAATAGTCTATGAATTCAAGGTCAACATCTGGGAGGGGTACCTGTCCTTGATATTTTCAG
Source organism: Montemys delectorum (assembly GCA_019843815.1). NCBI lineage: Eukaryota > Metazoa > Chordata > Mammalia > Rodentia > Muridae > Montemys > Montemys delectorum. Next base: position 37,894 of record JADRCD010223756.1, on the reverse strand, counting down.
AACACAAGGGTTTTAGTTAAAGTTCAGCTATAGCTCAAAATCCAATACAAGACTAGGTAGAGGCTTATAATTCCTCTAATCCCAACCCAGGTAAAAGCCTTGTTGTTTTCATAGAACTGAGACATTGATTTCCTTCACATGGCCATGTTAATGTCAGCTTTAAAGAGGCTCCATCCAAAAGTCTCTTCCTACACAGGTGCTAATGTTAGAGGACAGGTCTCTTAGATCTTTTAAATCTAGTGACATTCCTGTGCCATATACTTTTACTGACATTACTGATCCTTATGAATCTCCCTGATCCATCCAGGAAATAACATTTCAATTTGAAGCAAAAGCTATGTAATACCTCTTATCTCTGTTTATGTTCTACTTTATTGTTATATATTTTATCTGGTTAACACTACAATTCTTTAAATTTTAATTTTATTTATAAATATAATTCATTTGAATAATTTAAATGTATGTATGTCTATTTGTGTGTGTGTGTGTGTGTGTGTGCATACTTGAGCATATATATACTGGGTGTGTGTGTGTGTATGTGTGTACAGGAGACCTCAAAGATTAGAAAATGGGTATTATTTATCACAAAACTAGATTTACAGGCAGTTATGAGCTACCATATGTATAATGAGACTAAAGCCTGAGTCCTTTACAAGAGTAACAAATACTCTTAACCATTGAGACATCTCTCTCTATCACCTATAAATATCATTTTTAAAGAGAACAATATTTCACATAGTCTAATGGGCTCGATTAGGTAGATATAATTTATTTATTTTCTGGCTTGAAAATTAGTACTGTTAAGAAAATTTCAAAAACTATAATATCTAAGGAAAAGATTTTGCTGCTTCCCGTATAGTTTATTTTTGAAATGACAAACATTTTAAAATAGAGTTTATTTCCCAATATGTTTATAAATAAGAACATGTAAAAGTGTCTCCAGGAAAAAAGACTTTCACATTCTTTCAAGCCAGTCCTATTCTTTGTACTAAAAACTTGAAACATCCATGAAAGAACTATACCAAATATGTTTCAACATTTCACTTCTGGAATAGCAAGAGACCATGTAACTTAATCCATTATACTAGAACAAGCTAAATGTCCCCCAAACTTGAAACATGAAAAACTATGTTTTGTCAAACAGGAAATACAATAAAAACATCCTGCGGAGCCGAGCACTGGGGAGTTACACCCATGCAGGTCAGACCAGCATTTCCATTTCTCTCTACATTGCTCCTTACAAATGTAATACCTTTCACTGTGCTGTCAAATAGAGAAGCAGATATAGTACAGCCTTAATGTTTGGTACTTTTATAATAAAATATTTTATATTAGACATTTTCCCCACAACATCATTAAATTTGCTGCAGAATTGCTATGGGCTTAATACAAATTTAGAAAGCAAAAGAAAAACATATTACTCCATGTGCTATTCCATCAATTGTCAACCACGGGCAAGAAAGCTAATGGCAAAATGCCCTCCCTTTTCAAACTTAACTCAATTCACTTGGAAAATACATTTGACCCTCTCGATACTTTAAACCTTCATTTTCAAATTCCTATCAGAATGTTGACTTAGATAATATTTTCCACTATTAAAATCTCAATGAGATTTTATTAAAAGGCTAATGTGTGCCAAAGAACAATAGCTAAGAGAGACATTTGGTGCCACTGTTTATCAAACAAACAAGAGTGTTTCATATTTTAAAAGCTTGGGGAAACCCTGAGTCAAACAAAATAAAATAGGTGTCTTTACCACAAAATATGCAGAGCCTTTAATATGCTAATTTGTATTGTGATTCTCCAAGGCATAAAACATAGCTTTTGTTAAAATGGACTGTGAAAGGTTTTTCTTTTCTTTTCTTTTGTAGCTATTGTCTATTTATTGTCCATTGATCAAATGTGTATTTATTACACACTTACTATGCTTTATGTTTTCTCCATATGATAGCTCTGAAAGGCAGAGACAGAAACATGGATTATAATACATATAAAGTCAAGGGTAAATGAATATAATGGAGTTCAGGGAAGTTTAAATGACAGAGAAGGTGGAACTAACCCAGGCACAGCAAGAGTTGAAAAGATGACTCTAGCCAAAGGACTCAAAAGCAGCATAATGGTAAGGGAAGAGGGGAGCCTGCTATGAAAGGAGCTAAACTCTACAGGAACATGAAGCAATAGAAATAGACATGGAGGCATACAAGGTATTCTACAGCATGCCAAAATGTAAAGACTGCCTGCATACACTATAACACAATCTTACTGTAATAGAACAACCAAATTTAAGTTGCATACAGAGCAGGTATGTACAACAGACAATGCTGCTCCTCTAGGAAGCACCTTGTAATGTTCTAAAGGTAAAACTGAGAAATTTATGCTACAAAATGCAAATTGAGCTAAAAATAAAATGAAGGATGCCTAATTTTGCAGTGGTTTATATCCAGAACTCATGCATAGTACTCAGATATTTTAAAGATCCTGGAAATCAGCATAGTGAAAACTCATTCAGAATATATTTACATGGTATATAAATGATTTTAATCTCATTTTTATAGAAGTCCTCTTAACCTGCCAACATTGCTTCCACTCTATAGATAAATATTTTATTAATTAAGCAAATGTTATAGGGACCTATTGTATATTTTAAGAATTTCAAAGTTATTAGGCTGTGTATTTTTTTAATCTCTCTCTTTTTCTCTTTATCTATCTATCTATCTATCTATCTATCTATCTATCTATCTATCTAT
>JADRCD010223756.1:20490-35137 GCA_019843815.1 Montemys delectorum | reverse complement strand
TATCTATCTATCTATCTATCTATCTATCTATCTATCTATCTATCTATCCAGATATATACATACATATACATATCAGGGATATATGCATATGCCCAGAGAATAAAAAAAAAAATAGATATCGCATCCTCTGGAACTAAAGATATGAGCCACCCAATGTAGGTGCAGGGAACTGAAGCCAGGTCTTCTGAAAGAGCAATCAGTGCTCAACCACTAAGCCATCTCTCCTGCCACACATTCTGCCTTATCTTTAAAGATTAGACTAGGCTTGGTTTGCAAAGTTATCAAAAGTTTTGAATGAAATAAAGTTATCTAAAGCAAAACTGTCCTTAAAACACAATTACATGGAGGATTTTTTAAAATGTATTTTCCAAGTTACCTTAAGTTATAATATGCTTTATATTTATTATATAGCTAACTGTATTTTTGTAATATAAGTATCTATATAATAATTTTATTTATGCAGACAGCTATTTAAATATATAACATAGAGAAAATATCTAATCACCTAGAAATACCCTTCCATACTCAGTATAAACAACTTTAGCTAAAATTTCAGTGTAATCACATGTACATAAATGTTTAGCTAACTAGTAATTATAGCATAATTAGCACCATGATCATGATGAAAGGGGTATAAGCAAAGATATTTTCATTAGATTTAGAATCACAAATCTGTTTTACATATTAATTATAGTTCATTTCAAAGGTTAATTACAAACTCAATTTTAACCCCTAAGTATATATACTTAATACTTATTCAAAAAGCATAATATGCTTTTTAGCCAATAAGATATAAAGATCTATGAGAAATTATGTGTTTAGAGAAAGAAAATGAATGTTTATTTCCTGTGTGTAGTATGGTTGAATACAAATAATTTAGAAGATAAAGTTCATCTCTGATGAACTACTTTCAAATGAATTGCAATATACATTCTTATTTTTAAGTTTCAAAAATATATGATCTATAATATTAGATATATTTTTTATAATACTATACTTAAATATTCTAAAATTAAGAGTGGATTTGGGTCAAAAATTTGTAAGAAATATAAATTTTGCATTTTGTTTTAATTATCTAAATATTTCTTTTGAAGAATAAAGATGAATATAGGGCTGCCAAAGTCAATAAGCTCACAAGGACAATTATAGTATTAAGACCACAGTTACCTATAAAATTAGCATTAGAGGAATTATGTAATTTTAATTCCATGAGGTGTTTTTAAGGTGAAGTTGATAGAAAGTATTTTCTACATCTTTGAGCTTCAAATATTATTATTTCCATAATTTCAAATATAATTAAGCATTTCCTATAACTAGTCAAGCCATTTGAATGCAGAACACTTTGATCATTGACTAGTGCTCAGTACAGATGAAGCATTATAATAGAATTTATAATCTTTTTTCCAAATGCTGTAAATATTAAATGAAAATAAATTACATTGTCCTTATTAGTGTTATTTAAATATCACAGGTGATTAATTTTATTAATATTAAATGAGATATTTTATTATTGGGACCAATGATGAATATCTGTAAATATTTGCCTGAGCATTAAAGAGACATAGTGTTTAAGGAATCTTCACTGGTAAATCCCTGAGAATACAAGACCTGTATAGATTCATTGCATTAATACATACATGCACACGCACACGCATATGCACATGAACACTCACGTACACACACACACACACACACACATTTCCCCAAGCATTTTGAAAATATTGATTACTGACTCTGACTTTGTACAGAACCTTGGGCCAATCCCATGACCTTTTGTAAGTAGATTGATTGTCTGCATAAGAAACACCTGTCCCCCAAATTATTATAAATTTCTCAAACTACAGTGAAGTGAGAAGTATAATTTGGTTTCAAATAATGTTCACAGGCCAAACATATCCCATATAGAGGAATTTACAAAGAGAATAATAAGTCAACTCTGTGTATGTATGGTTGTTGTGTATATAATTTTATATAATCATATTAAAATTCAATTAGATTGAATAAAAATATCAGTTAAAGACTTTAAATGTAATTGTTTTGCTTAGATGTATGGCTATGTAACACATGAGTGCCTAGTACTCACATATGCCAATTAAACAAGTTCAATTCCCTATAACTGGAGCTATGGACTCCTGCTATCTTCAATATCGGTTCTAGGAACTGAACCCTTATACTCTGAAAGAGCAAGTAGTGCTCTCAAATGCTGAAGCATCTCTTTGGCCTCCAATAATTTTCTTTTAATAATTTAATTACTGGTAACAATAATGAAATGTACTTTGTGCCTGTATTTGAAGGATGATATTTTAAATCTAGACTATACTGACAAGTAAATTATAGAATATTTATCTTTGAAGAAAAGTGATGAGGAAGAATCTCTAAAGGTTTTGATTTCTACAGAGTTTCAGGATTCCTTGAGGAACTTGTCTGAAGTCTCCTGAGAAAGTAATGGTACAATGATATTTAGAAGTTTTATAGGCCACTCTTTCTTAAACTCATTCTGAATGCATAAATATTACCAGCAAAGTGAATAAAACCCTATGGAAAGTATTTTCAGACTGAAAAGTTAACATTCTGAACCTAAAAGTACAAAAATGTGATCATGTGTGTTTTTATGATTTCTTTTAAAGGGGCTAATTTCTGGTTAAAGATAACTGTGTTAAAGACAAAGAGATGACTAAGTACATTAGAAACTGATGTCTATTTTCAAACACAGCAGGAAAATAAAGGAAGAAAGCCACTTTAGAAAAGTGTATCTATTTTTATTATTTTTTAGATAAAAAACAGTAGTATCTAAAAAATAAGAAAGCATTACATTCCTATGGAGGCATACTTACTAAAGACCTTTCCAGAACTGTGGCAGTCAGATTCAAGTCCAAACTGAGTACAGACACAAAGCAGCATAAATCATCTCAAATAATTTTGCCATTGTTCAGAAACTGGAAAATAAATATTTTGCCTGTCAATAAATTGATGAATGACAAATCATTAACAATGTTAGAAATAATAATTTTAGAAAAGTTAGGCTACATCTATCTTTTATGCTAGAAAAGATGGCACCAAAATGATTAGACACATTAATTATAAAGGGCTGGTAGATGGTATCCTTCAGGTGGATATAAACTATTAACAGTATGAATGGTCTGTTTCTATTTCCACAGTAGCTTATGTGATCTTTCCACTTCTTTTTTATTCTTTTACATTTTTCTTCTATTGAAAACATATTTTCAATATTTCCCCCACCTCCTTCAAAATACTCCCCACAACCTCTTATAACAAACACACATACTTTCTGTCTCTATAGAAAACATATAGGCCTCTAGAGAATAGTAATAAAATAAAATGAGGTAAGACAAACCAGATAAACCAGGATAGGAGAAAGAAAAAAAATGAAAAAATGTACAAGAAACATATCACACATCAACCAAGACACCCATTTGCACACACAGGTATCAAAAAAAAAATCCCAACAAAACAACAAAAACCCCACAAACCAAGAGCAAAACAGAAACCCATAATATACAACCAAAGAATCTATAAGCTTGAGAGAGAGAGAGAGAGAGAGAGAGAGAGAGAGAGAGAGAAAGAGAGAGAGAGAGAGAGAGAGAGAGAGAGAGAGAGAGAGAGAGAGAACATTATGAGACAAAGAACTTTCAAAGTGCTATTAAGTGTGCTTTGTGTTTGTCATCAAGGCAGGACATAGGCCCTATGCTTAAAAGTAGTTTGTATTATCAGTGAGACTCTTTTGGAGAAACTTAAATGTTACATTTGCAAGTGGCTAGCAACTGGAGATAGGTTCTAATTTAGGTATGGGATTTGAATCTACTTCTCCTCTCAGTGCTGGGATCCCAATACATATAGATCCTGACACACCCTGTGCATTACTACCACACGGTTTATGGCAGCTCACATCACACTGGTTCTGCTGTATTCATGGGACCTTCTTTTCTTGATGCCCTCTATGCTATGTGGCTGTAGAGAGCTGTCTGAACCGTGCCCAAAGATGGCGCTGGCTTCTGCTCCTTGCTGGAGCGCTGGAGTAATAAACAACTCCTTATTTGGCTGCGACAGCTATCCTGATCTGCTTCCACATTATGGCATCCTATCAGCACTTCCCACGTGGCCTGGTGTGATGGGCTAGGCATAGAGCATATAAGGGCTTGGGCTGCTCCCCTTGGGGGTCAGAAGATCGTTCAAGGTTCCTGAATAAACTGCTTAAGAGGAGTCCAAGAGTGTTGTGTCATCCTTGCTGGTCAGGGTTGGGCGCGACATGTGGCTATTATGGCATTTCCACCTTCTCTCCCACAGGGTTCAGTGAGCCCTGAGGTGATAAAGTCATCCCATTTAGGAATGAATGTGTCAAGTTTTCTCACTTCTTGCACACTGTCCAAATGCGGGTATCTAATTAGTTCCATCTCCTGAAGGAGGAAGCTTCTCTGATGATGGCTGAGTAAGATAATGTTAAGTATAGCAGGATGGTTTTAGAAGTCAATTTATTGCTACATTCCTTTAGAAGAACAGTAATTTGGTTTCCATCTAAATTCATGGCTTATCTAGTTAAAGGTTCTTGGCTACAAGAACTGTGTCACCTATAAGTTCTATCTCATGTAGGGGATGTTCATACTCAGATATTGATAGTTTACTTCAACAACTTTTCTGCCACCCTTGAACTAGTAAATTTTGTAGACAAATCATCATTGTAAACCAAAAGTTTGTTCCTGGGTTGGTGTTTACCTTTCTCTTTTGGTACCATGCAGAATACCTTCCAGTATCATAAACACTACTGGTCCATATGGGTAAAGTGTACATGCCAGCTTGACTTCTCCGTGTTTAATAAATTGTATAGGATTTGCACTAGGACCCTATTTTTTATTTATGGAGAAGAACCAATACCCTTGGTAATTTACTGGGTTGTTTGGAAGTTCTCACTGGAAGCCTTTGGCCAAAAACGTAATTAGATCTAATCTATTCCTGGCACTGGGCCTTAATTTGGTAATGAAAGATTTCCATTTGGGGCTCCATCTTTCCTATTATTTGGCAATTTCATTTAAATCCCCTTCCTACAGGCATATATATATATATATATATATATATGTATGTATATATTAGATATTTTCTTTATTTACATGTAAATTTTCCCTTTCCCAGGTTCCCCTCCAAAAAACAAACAAACAAACAAAAACAACAAGAACAAACCCCTTTTGCCTCTCCCCTCCCCATGCCTGCCACCCCTCCCTCTCCCACTTATTGGCCCTGGCATTCCCCTACACTGGGGCACAGAACCTTCACAAGGCCGAGGTCCTTTCCTCCTATTGATGATCGAATTTGCAATCCTCTACTATACACATGCTGCCAGAACATTCACTCCCACCCTGTATAGTCCTTGATTGGTGGTTGGGTCCCTGGGAGCTCTGAGGGTACTAGTTAGTAATTGTTGTTCGTCCTAAGGGGCTGCAAACCCTTCAGCTCTATAGAACCTTTCTCTAACTCCTTCATTGGGGACAGTGTACTCAGTTCAATGAATGGTTGTGAGCCTCTACACCTGTATTAGTCAGGAAGTTTCTACTGTCTTAGGGTTACACTGAACTCCTAACAAGGATGTTGGTTTTGGGTTTCACTTCCCAGATTTCCACTCTCCCTGGCTTCTTTGTACCTTCCCCCTTTTTATTGGATATTTTCTTTATTTACCTTTCAAATTTTATTCCCTTTCCCAGTGCCCCCCCAGAAGCCCCCTATCCCATTCCCCCTCCCCCTACTTCTATGAGGGTGTTCCCCTGTCCACCCACCCACTCCTGCCTCCCGGCCCACAAATTCCCCTATGCTGGGGTATCGAGCCCTTATAGAACCAAGGGAAACAAGGAGTACACATGGAGGGACCCAGGGCTCCAGCCACATATGTAGCAGAGGATGGCCTTGTAGGCCATCAGTGTGAGGAGAGGCCCTTGGTTCTGTGTCTTCCCTTTAAATCCTCCAATTACTGCCCCACAATGCAACCATCCTTAACTCCCTCTTCTGTTTCCCTTTCCTAGGGAGAACCATTCATCAGCCCTAGTCCCTTATTTTTATAACGAGCATTGTGGTTAAATTGCTTGTACCTTGCTTATTATAGACTTAACAGCCAACATCCACATATAAGGGAATATGTACCATATTTGTCTTTCTGGGCTTTAAGTTATCTCAATTACAATGATTATTTTTATTAATTGATTATTATATTTATTTACCAAAAGGCTACAGCTAACAAACTCAAACGATTTCCACATAAATCAGGAGTCAGGAAATTTTCTAACCTCTCTAAATACATATTCAGTATAGTACACTCAAAAGCTTAGCCAGAGTGGTAAGTCAACTGAAGGATATTAAGAAGATGATAACACTAGGAATGGAGGAAGCCAAACTGTCTTTATCATGAGTGTCTACATATTTGTACTTAAAAGTTCTGTGAGGAAACTCCTATAGATTATAAGTAATCTATCATGGTAGCAGGATACAAAATTAATAAAATCAGTAGCCTTTATATATACATATGTCATACATATGAAAAATGGTAGGAGAAGTCAGGGAAACAATAGTTTTTGCAATAGCCTCAAAGAAATAAAATATCTTGAGATAACTCCAATCAAGAAAATTAAAGACTTCTGTGATAAAAACATTAAAGCCTCAAAGAAAGAAATTGAAGGAGATATCAGAAGCTGCAATGATCACCCACACTCTTGGAATGGTAAGGCTAAGATAGTAAAAATGGTCACCCTACCAAAAGCAATTAAGCTGCCGATTCCATGTAATCTTCTTCAAAATTCCAATACGAATCTTCACCAATCATCAAAGAATAAGTTTCAGCTTCAAATGTAAACTCAAAAATCCAGGTTATCTGAAAAATAATCTTGAATGCAAAATGAAGTGCTAGAGTTACCATCACCCATGCCCTCAAATTTTACTACAAATCTGTAGTAATAACAAAAGTATGGTATTGGCTGAAATGTAGACATATTGATCGATGGAATCAAAAGGAATAACCAGATGTAAGTATCTGTATAAACCTGAATGGTTTTAATAATCTAAAAATACATACTAGAACAAGCATCTTCAACAAATGGTGCTTGTTAAACTGGGTGGCTGCATGTAAAAGAATGCAGTTAAACCCATACCAATCAATCCACACACAATCAATCTGAAATGGAAATATTTCTCTCTTTCTCTTTAATGAGACTCAGGATATATGTTAGTACTATGTTTAAATCCTCTAATGATTAGTATCGTTGTCCTGAAAATTTCAATGGAAAAATCCAATCAAAATCTTACATTTGAGGACCATTCAAAAATAATAATAAAAATAATAAGATAAAGTTCATGTCACAATAAAGACCATATATATTTGCAATATGAATAATCTGAAATAATGCAAAATTCAGTATTTCTTCAACTAATTGTAGTGTTTTTACACTGCTGTCTAGACTTACTGACATTCACTGGCTGTCACTGTCATTTTCCAGAATGCAAACCCTTACCAAACATGCAGCAATTTGAATTAAGTCATGAAACTTTATGTTTCTACCACTGTGATACAGCATGCTAGACACCACAATTTCATCTGAATAAAAACTAAACAACTTTGTGATCGATCATCAGCTGAATAAATTTTGATATTCCTAGGAAAAAAGTAGAATGGAGATTTGGTAGCAATTTTTCAGGTTCAGATTGCTAATGCTTTGAAAATACTCTTAAAAGTTTGAAACTTAAGTATAGAAGGTGACTATGATTTAATTACCACAGTAGAAGATATGCTCAGATCAAACTTTGCTCTTGGGAAACGTCAACTTGATTTAGTTTGCTGATTTCTAAGTCACCTCATCATCTGAACGTGCTATTTTCAAACTATTTTTCTCCAGGCACAATTTGCATTCTGATATGATGATTCCCATTTTATCCTCTTTTGCACATATTTATGACTCCTTATGTACAATTTGATTATATACTCCCTGTAGACTTCACAATACTTTCATTTTATCCATGGGCATGACTTTAGAGGACATACCCTCTACTCCTCACCTTGTTTAGGATTATAAAATGGCATAGGGCAGACAATCTACCTTTTAAACCATTTCCTTCAAAGGCTTATTTCCTACAATCTTATTACTTCAAGGATGGCTTTTAACACATTAAGTTCACCAAAAATTCTATTTGTCAATAAAACAGGAAGACATATGTGATATTTTCACATATATCATGGTATAATAAATATCCAAAACATTACCTGTGATTAATATTTTTGTTGGTTAATTAATCCATTAAATTTCAAATTCTTACCTTAACTTTCTGAAATATAATGTTAAGACATATTATCTTCTAACTTTGAAAGTTTGAATATGAAATAGTACAGTAAGCAATGATAATAATTTCAATTTTAAACATTTTTGTATAGAATTTCTACGCTATATCCCATCTCTAGAGAATAATTAAAACAACTGTCACATGAGAGAATTTTCTTTTATTCTATTGTTTGTTTATATAATGATCACATTATTCCTTTTTATGGGGAATGAAACAATTAACTCAGAATGGAATGTAGCCTTTCAAAACCTAACATTCTTATTTTACATTAATTATTTTTCAACTGAAGTGACAGGATCTTATTCTTTCCTTGATTGACATCTTTGAAATAATTGTAAATAAAAGTAAATAATGCAGTATCATAAACAAAACTCAATTTAAGATAAATAAAATTTTCAAATATTCATGAGAAATAAAATATTCACACCACTATATGAATAATTTTCTTCACTCATATGAGCAGAAAATTTACAAAAATCAGGGGAGAGCCACGAGACAAGGGCTCAGAAGTGGCATAGCAGCAGGCTCAGGATCCTTTCTACCTCCCTATACACCTAGGATCCATAGCCCTTTCTGCCCCTTTCCAGCAAGCAGAGAGCTTGCCTTCAGAGAGTACTCAACCCAGGGACACAGGAGGGACAGCAAATCCACAACCCTCTGCACACAGGTCTTACCAGAGAAAAGCTGATCTCCAAGGTGCTGACAAAGGCTTACAGACCCACAGGAGGAACAAGGGCCAGCCAGAGACAGAGATATAACTCCAGAGATCAACTGATGGCAAAAGACAAACACAAGAATCTTACAAACAGAAACCAAGACTCGTTGGCTTCATCAGAACCTAGTACTCCCTGCACAGTAAGTCCTGGATATCCCAAAACACCAGAAAAGCAAGATTTGGATCTAAAATCATATATCACAATGGAGATAGAGGAATTTAAGAAGGGCATGAATAACTCCCTTAAAGAAATACATTTGAAAGCTCTAGAACAACAAGAAGCAAATTCACCCAAGAGGAGTCAAAGGCAGGAAATAATCAAACTCAGGGCTGAAATCAAATAAAAAGAAACAAAAAGAATTATACAAAGGATCAACCAAACCAGGAGCTGGTTCTTTGAGAAAGTCAACAAAATAGATAAACCCTTAGCCAGACTAACTAGAGGCCACAGAGACATTATCCTAATTAACAAGATCAGAAATGAAAAGGGAGACATAACAACAGACACTGAGAAAATAAAAAAAATCATGACATCCTACTACAAAAGCTTATAATCAACAAAACTGGAAAATATGGATGAAATGGACAATTTTCTAGACAGATATCAGGTATCAAAGTATAATCAAGATCAGAAAAATGATCTAAATTGTCCCATATCTGCCAATGAAATAAAAACAGTCATTATTAGTCTCCCAACCAAAAAATGCCCAGGACCAGATGGGTTTAGTGCAGAGTTTTATCAGACCTCCAAAGAAGACCTAATACCAATACTCCTTAAACTATTCTGCAAAATAGAAAGAAAAGGTACTCTACCCAATTCGTTCTATGAAGCCACAATTACTCCTATACCTAAACCACACAAAGACCTAACAAAGAAATAAAACTTCAGACCAATTTCCATGAATATCAGTGCAAAAATACTCCACAAAATCCTTGCAAACCAAATCCAAGAACACATCAAAACAAACATCTATCATTATCAAGTAGGCTTCATCCCACGGATGCAGGGATGGTTCAATATTCGGAAATCCATCTATGTAATTCACTATATAAACAAACTCAAAGAAAAAAACCATATGATCATCTCATTAGATGCTGAGAAAGAATTTGACAAAATCCAACAACCCTTCATGATAAAAATCTTGGAAAGATCAGGAATTCAAGGCTCATACTTAAACATATTAAAAGCAATATACAGCAAACCAGTAGCCAATATACATCAAACTAAATGGAGAGAAACTTGAAGCAATCCCATTAAAATCAGGGACTAGACAAGGATGCCAACTATCTCCCTATCTATTCAGTATTCTACTTGAAGTCCTAGCCAGAGCAATTAGACAACAAAAGGAGATCAAAGGGATTCAAATTGGAAAGGAAGAAGTCAAATTATCATTATTTGCTGATGATATGATTGCATACTTAAGTGACCCTAAAAATTCCACCAGAGAGCTCCTAAACCTGATAAACAACTTTGGCAAAGTAGCTGGATATAAAATTAACTGAAGCAAATCAGTGGCCTTCCTATACACAAAGGATAAACTGGCTGAGAAAAAAATTAGGGAAACAACACCATTCACAGTAGTTACAAATAATATAAAATACCTTTGTGTGACTCTAAGTGAACAAGTAAAAGATCTGTTTGACAAAAATTTCAAGTCTCTGAAGTAGGAAATTTGAGAATATCTCAGAAGATGGAAAGATCTTCCATGCTTGTGAATTGGCAGAATTAATACAGTAAAAATGTCCATCTTGCTGAAAGCAATCTCTAGATTCAATGCAATGCCTATCAAAATTCCAACTCAATTCTTCACAGACTTAGAAAGAGCAATTTGCAAGTTCATCTGGAATAACAAAAAAAAAAAAAGAAAACAGTATAGCCAATAATATACTCAACAATAAAGGAACCTCTGGTGGGATCAACATCCCAGACCTTAAACTATACTACAGAACAATTGTGATAAAAACTTCATGCTATTGGTACAGTGACAGGCAGGTAGATCAATGGAATAGAATTGAAGACCCAGATACGAACCCACAAATCTATGGCTACTTGATCTTTGACGAAGGAGCTAATACCATACAGTGGGAAAAAAGACAGCATTTTCAATGAATGGTGCTGGCTCAACTAGCAGTTAGCATGTAGAAGAATGCAAATGGAACTATTCCTTTCTCCTTGTACAAAGCTCAAGTCCAAGTGGATTAAGGACCTCCACTTAAACCAGATACACTGAACTAATAGAAAAGAAATTGGGGAAGAGTCTCAAGCATATAGGCACAGGGGAAAATTTCCTGAACAGAACACCAATAGCTTATGTTCTAAGATCAAGAATTGACAAATGGGACCTCATAAAATTGCAAAGCTTCTGTAAGGCAAAAGACACTGCCAATAGGACAAAACGGCAACCAATAAATTGGGAAAATATCTTTACCAATCCCATATCTGATAGAGGGCTAATATCCAATGAATACAAGGAACTCAAGATGTTAGACTCCAGAGAAACAAATATCCCTATTAAAAATGGGGTACAGAGCTAAACAAAGAATTCTCAAATGAGGAATACTAAATGGCTGAGAAGCATCTAAAGAAATGTTCAACATCCTTAGTCATCAGGGAAATGCAAATCAAAAGAACCCTGAGATTCCACCTTACACCTGTCAGAATGGCTAGGATAAAAACTCAGGTGACAGCAGATACTGGCAAGGTAGTGGAGAAAGAGAAACACTCCTTCATTGCTGGTGGGATTTCAAGCTTTTACAACCACTCTGGAAATCAGTTTGGCAGTTCCTCTGGAAGTTGGACATAGTACTACCAGAGGACCCAGCTATACCACTCCTCGGCATATACCCAGAAGATGTTCCAACATGTAATAAGGACACATGCTCCACCATGTTCATAGCAGCCTTATTTATAATAGCCATAAACTGGAAACAACCCAGATGTCCTTCAACAGAAGAATGGATATAGAAAATGTGGTTCATCTACACAATGGAGTACTACTCAGGTATTAAAAACAATGACTTTATGAAATTCTTGGGGAAATGGATGGATCTGGAGAGTATCATCCTGAGTGAGATAACCCAATCACAAAAGAACACATATGGTATGCATTCTCTAATAAGTGGATATTAGCCCAAAGATTGGAATACCACAAAGTACAATCCACAAACCACAAGAAACTCAAGAAGAAGGAAGACCAAACTGTGGATACTTTGTTCCTTCTTAAAAGGGGGAACATGGAAGGAGTTGTAGAGACTAACTATGGAACAGAGACTGAAGCAAGTACAGTCCAGAGACTGCTCCACTTCCCATATTCAATCACCAAACCCAGGCACTATTGTGGATGACAGCAAGTGCTGGATGACAGGAGCCTGATATAGCTGTCTCCTGAGAGGCTCTGACAGTACCTGACTAATACAGAAGTAGAGGCTCACAGTCATCCATTGCACTGAGTACAGGGTCTCCAATGAAGGAGTTAGAGAAAGGACCCAAGGAGATTAAGGGCTTGCAGCCCCTTAGGACAAACAACAATATGAACTACCTAGTATCCTCAGAGCTTCCAGGGACTAAACCACCAACCAAAGAGTACACATGGTGGGATTAATGGCTCCAGCAGCATATGTATAGCAGAGGATGGTCTAGTTGGTCATAAATGGGAGGAGAGGCCCTTGGCCCTGTGAAGGATCTATGCCCCACTGTAGGGGAATGCCAAGGCCAGGAAGCAGGAGAGGGTGGGGTGGTGAGCAGGGGTAGGGGGGAGGGAACAGGGTTTTTTTTTTATTTTTGTTTTTTTATTTTAATATTTTTCCTTTTTTTGGAGGGGAACTTTTGGAAAGGAGATATTGTATGACATGTAAATAAAGAAAACATCTAATTAAAACAACAGAAGGTTAAAAAAATCAGGGGAAAAATAACAAAATTAGGCATGGAATACATCAGATTGCTGTGATGAAACACTAGGATCACAATCAACTTGAGGAGGAAAGGCCCTATTTCTCTAAATGTTAGATTTCCCACAAACAACATTTCATCTTTTCTTTTTTTTTACTAATTTTTTTATTAGATGTTTTCTTATTTACAATATCTCCTTTCCCAGGTTCCCCCTCAAAAACAATTAAATAAGAAAAAAAAATAAGTAAAACAAAAACTAAAACAATCCCCTGTTCCCTCCCCCCTCAACCTGCTCACATTTCATCTTTAAAATCAGTGAAGTCAGGAACTCACACAGGCCAGGATCCTTGAGATAGGAGTTAATGCAGATGCCGTGGAAGGATGTTGCTCACTGGCTTACTTCACATCATTTGATCAGCCTGTTTTCTCAGGGAACCCAGAACTACCAACCCAAGGCTGTAACCACCAACAATGGTCTGGATGCTCTCACCTCAATCACTGATTAAGAAAATGCCTTACAGGTTTGCCAACAGCCTGATCTTATAAAGGCTTTTTTTTTCTCAATCCCCACATACACATGCATCATGACTCTAGCTCTTGCTAGGTTGATATAAAATTAGCCAGCACACTATACATCTATCTAATAGTTAACATCCATAGAACACAAAATGTTCAATAGAGATTAAATCGAAATATATTACATGTGTATTTTAGCAATATTCACAGATGTGAAGAGATACAAACAAATGAGTGATATATTGATAATTTATTCCTTCCCTCATCTTATGTCTAAAGTAAAAAAATTATATTGAAAACATAAAATAGTGAATTTGAGTTTCTTGGGACTTCTGGGAAGTCTCAAGAAATGTGTTCATGATGTACAGAAATCAGTGATAGGGCAAAAACAAATAGAGAACTTAGAAACCTGTGTGCTAAGATCAGAATGTTGCTCTTTAGAACCCCTGTCCATCACTGATTTACTTGCAATAATGTTAGAAATATTAGTTATTGTCTCTGCACTATTATTTTCTTGTCAGTAATAGAAGAGCAGCAATAGCTTGTTTTATTCAATTTGAATACACCTGATAAAAACACTATTACAATAAGACACAACTTCTAATTTTTTCCTGATACAGAATGAATTCTCAATAAAACATGCTATTACTCTCCTTTAAATTGGTGTACAAATATGTGAAAAATACTAAATCTTATTCTATTCTTCCAAACCACATATCTAAGTACTGAGTAATTCCTTATGAGACCTTGTGGATATATGCCTAGCTCCCTTTTCCATTGTTTTCTCTGTAGTGATTCAGAAATGCATTTCCTTTAAGCAAGTTCTAATGGCTGTCACTATGATTTAAAGCTTTCTACAGAATCTCTCACACAGGGCATGGCTGCCTAAATTACTTTGGACCTAATTTTAGATAAACTGCCATAGCAAGTGTTGAATAAATGCATGAGTAAGCAAAGTAAGGCATAACAGATATTTAACATTTGTGACTGGTGCTATCTTTCTGAAGTGTTTGAATAGAAGTAGTTTACCTTGGTTAATTAGGTTCCCCCACACACAACAGAAATTCATGTTCAGAAACACAGCATTACATTCATCATCTCTCTAAAAAGCTTGTCACCACATTACTAAAAGAGCAAGAGACAGGAGAGAGGGAGAGAGAGAGAGAGAGAGAGAGAGAGAGAGAGAGAGAGAGAGAGAG